>JAUKPP010006678.1:0-28801 GCA_032273245.1 Phyllaplysia taylori | reverse complement strand
TGTCAATCTTTTGATAGACACTAAAAACAAAACAAAACTGGCATTTGTAAAGTAATTATAAAGGAAAATAGTGGCAGGTGACCCGTTTGAGGGAGCGACCCTTTTGAGGGGCTTTGACTCTAGATCTAGATCTAAAGACCAAGTTCTAAGCTGCTGCTGCAGTTTTCTCCCACCCTAAGAACGTGCATGAATACATGGTTTAACATTAGATTGCCATTAGGTGGGCATAAAACTAATACTAGATTCTAGATCTAATACAAGGGAACTGGGCGAAAATTGCAGCACAGGAATAATAAGAATACATCATTGTCATCATCTGTGCTTCAATTTTTGCCCAGTGCCATTTTTCACCCACAAAATAATAATAATATAAGGGAATCTCTGTCTCTAGTGTTTAAACAAGTCAAGCATTCCTAGGCCAGTGATCTTGTTGTAGTTCCATTTGTTTAAGTTAAAGTTCGAATATCGATGTTGCCTGGGTATCGAAGAAGAGTGAGCTAAGCATGAGACCAGGAGGAAACACTTATCCCAGCATTTTTATTGCAATTCAGAACTATTTCAGTTCAAGCCTTGTGGCTATACAAGGCTTTGATTGAAATGGAAATTCTGAATTGTAACAAAGAAATGCTGTGTTTCCTTCCAGTCTCATGCTTCGTTAACTCTTCTTCAATACCTGGATGCCATCAAAACTCGGACTTGATAAGATCACCCCTAGGCCTTCTTAGATGGGCAAAAACTTGAGCAACCTTGATGTTTATTTAGGCTTTAGGCTTACATGCATAGGCTAAACTAATCATTAGAATAAAAAAAAGGAGGACTTCCCTTCCATAATTAGTGTCACTCTGTTAGTACTGTCACTAGCGACCCGCTTCATTCAGTGCATCTTATATACCGGGCAATTTCTGTTGGTTTACTTGACAATGAGGGACAGAGGTGCCAAAATTTCTTATTTTCATTAATCACAGAATTTATACTCTACACCCACATAGGGTCTTAGTAGGGGGCATAAGTCCTTGTAGGGTTTGGAGAGAGGGTAAGAGATTTGTTTGCTTGTTCCAGAAGTCTCTCCTTAAAAAAGATGTAGGCTAGTAGTAGAAGAAATCTTATCATCTCAATTGGCCTTATTTATTCTATTCATTCCATTTGTTTACATGAGGAACTTATTGTGACAATAGTCTGATATTGCCTAACTATATTCATATATTGACTTGGGCAAGCGTGATGACCAGAGTGCTCCAGGAGAGGAAGTCTGAAGAGGAATTTGGGATTTGGATTGTAATATAAGACAAGGTATTTGACTTGTGGTAATATCAAATTTCATGAGCCACAATTATACAAAATTTCCATTTTTACTGTATTTCTTGTGAGTAGTGAAATTTTATCTCTCTCAATCACAATTTTTTTTTTCTTTATTCATCCTTTTCTCCTCAGGCTCACACCTTCAGCCGACGAGCAGACATGCTGACAAAAAATCGAAAATATGAAGAAGCAATAACTTGTCACCGGAAGGCTGCTGGTTAGTAAAATGTGAATGTTTATAAGCTTCTAGCACTTTTGCAGCTGACGAGGTGAGGGGGGGGGGGGGGGGCAGTGGGAGCATGAAGAGTTCTTGTGGAAATGTTATAAACTTATTCTGAAAGGGAACCATTAGACATTATTGGCATATTTTTAGGCTTGCTTGTTTTTTTCTAAAGAGTTTTCTGGCCTTACCTATATAATTTGTGAAAGTTCTCTCTTTGGTCGCTTAAAACTTGCGAACCACCTAGCTTTCAAATTTGACAAAATTAACGGTAGTTCAGGGTCATTTAAAGGGTGCACAGTTATGTAAAGGAGTCTGAGGTTATTGTGGTTTAATTTTCAGTTAAACATTAATTTCGTTTAGAATGTAATCTTGGGGAAAGTCCGTCTTGTAAGATGGCATATACACACCTTTGAAATTTTTGAGTGCTCGAAAGTATATTTGAACAAGTTCATAACCTCTAGACCACGAGAACCCCGTCTGTGATTTTAATGAAGTTGTTGTCACCTATTGCCAAAAAGAAAATTAGCATGAAAATGGCAGACAATTTTTGCTGGATTTCAAAACTGCACTTTCTATATCTTATAAAAGGTTCTTAAAAAGATGGCAGCCGTTATTTTCACGACATGTCAGGGAAATAATGTCTATGCGCATTTTCACGACATGTTTGTTTCGACCAATCAGAGAACAGCTGGACTGAGTTGGGCCGCGCTTCCTTTCCACTCTGTCTCTCTCTCTCTCTCTCTCTCCAAAAATGGCGAACGCTAGTCCCCATCCCTTCGAAGTTGGATGAATTTTTAATAATAATTTTGAGGAATCATTTCAAAAGTGCTGTGATACAAAGAACATTTTCAGCAAAAATCATGGAAATCAATTACTGCAAAGAACAACACAATCAATGCCGAGTCAAAACACTACCCAAGGGAGTGGCAGCACTTTAATCTCTTCTGATTTGCAGAGGACGTAAAACTGGTAACCAAACAAAATCAAAGCAGATTTAGGCTACTTTTTACGATATTATTGCCACACTTCCCCTCCATGTCTCATCAAGCCATTCAAGCTCCCTCTACTACCCCTTCCCTCTGTCTTCATCCTCCTTTCCATCTGTTTCCTTTCTCACTCAGTCCTGCTCTCCCTTCCTGGTAACATATCGTTTCTTCTTTCTTTATCTTCCGTTTCTCAAGGACAATATTATCATGCGCAAGGTGTACAATTAATTAATCTGTGATTATCAATCCAAACAGCGATGGTGCAACAAAGGATTTACGAAAGTTACACATCAGGCCTATTCATTAACCACATTACGCTATGCCAGTACACACAGTGTGTATCAGTGAGAGACTGCGTCATTTACCAAATCCTCGTACATCTATGCAATGCCGCAGGTGTACATGAAAATCCCGGTACACCGACCATTGGCCTTTTTTTTGTTGCTGAAAACGTACTTTGTACTGCAGCACTTGTAGGCCCTACTTCTGAAATTCTTCCTCAAAATCACGAATATGATTTTAAAATTTGTCCCTCTTCAAAGGGATGGGAACTAGCGTTTGCCATTTTGGTCGAGAGAGAGAGAGAGAGCACGCACGTAAGGAAGCGCAGCCCAGGTCAGCCCTGCTGTTCTCTGATTGGTCGAAATAACATGTCGTGAAAATAACGGCTGCCTAAAGACAATTTACCATGACGTGTCTTTAAATTTACTTAGAAGGTGGTAGGGCACAGAAGATATTCATGGTTAAAATCGTCTGACACTAAAAAGAAAGCGCAATAGGTCTGTTTCTCTTGTTTTATGAGGGCCAGATTTCATGGACTCTGAACATAAACATTTTTTATCTGCCACAGACTCACACCAGGAGCCTCTTGCTTCTCCTCTGCTACTTTTATTCATTTTTTTTTTAAATTTTCGAGAATCTTTTACTTTTACTTTTATTTTCTATTTATGCATAGTCTACAAAAGTAAGGTGAAAAGAGGGACGGGGGCTATATTTTCTTTTCCATTTATCCAGCTTTCATTTCGTGTGTGTACGATAAAAATGTAATAATCAACTCATTTTGGTTGAGTTGGTAACTCTTTCTATCCTTTGTATATCCTCTTGCATTACTACCTCTCTCAAATCCTTTGAGATTCCAACTTGTAGTATATCTGTTGGAGAGACACTTTCATCCTTGTCTTTTTACGATGATCTACAAACATGTGTATGATAATCTACAAAGAACAATATTGTAGTACAACATGTAATTGCCTAAACAAGATTTTAAAGGAAGTATTTTCCTTGACCAATCTATTGCTTGCTTAGTGTTTTCATGCCCCTTATGCAAAGATTCGTGTTTCTGTTTCTGTTTTCACTTGACTTACTCTCTGTATCTTGTTCTTATGATTAATTTGTGTTTTCGTTCTCTCTGTATTTGCTAGAACACCTTTTGGAAGCTATGCAGGTGGCAAAGTCACCAACTCTACTTGAGTCCATGGCCCTGCAGCATAAAGCATATCTGTCTGAAATAACAAGGCTGCAGTATAAGAACCAACTACTGGAGCTGATGGACAGAACCACCAAAGCCTCTGCGGTCATCACCCAGGCTACACAGACTGACGGCATCAACAACATGGACACCACAGAGCAAGTCACAATGGACGAAGATTCAATCTATGAAGTCTTGCGGGATAACGATGATTTGATGAATAGACTTGGCTTGAAAGCTGTCACAGAAAAAGAAAAAATCACAATTATCAAAGGAAATGTACAGCTACCAGAACCGAGTGAGTCAATGATATGTGATAAGGTTTCCATGGAAGAGGTCGTTGATGTGAACAGTAAACTGAGTCAAGCCGTTCGAAGTTTACTCCAAGAGTTGGGGTCAACAAACGCAGAGAAAAGACAAATGGCTGAGAAACTTGGTGACAGTGCTGAGATTCTCAAACAAGGTTATGACGAGGAACTGAAGTTCTACAGTCTGGACTTACCCCCTTTGGAGGTGTCCTATCCTGAACTGGCTATGCTCAAAATGGACTCGTAACTAACTATGCCATGATTTGTTTGATGTCCGCGATTCAGGAAGGTCTTTAGACTGCATTTCATTTCTGCAGTATCAAGGAGCCAATTTTTAGGATCTCCACTCCATGGGTACAGAGTTAGGCTGCCATGACTATGTAGGTAGTCAAGACTGCTTGAAGGGTGAATAACTCATGTACGTCCCTGATTAGAACAGCAACAAAAATATGTCTGGCAATTCCCTGAGGTAAAATTGTTGAGTATCAATACAGAAAAATGTATGTAATTACAGTGTGCTCTCATCTGACTCGTGAGTTTCAAGCTGCTTTATATTGCCTCAACTAGAAATTTGGTTGATGTTAAGAATCTAAGTCAGCCCATTTGTTCCTGACAAAATATATATATGATCTATTGAGCTTACCTTAGTACAAACAACATTGTATAAAATTATGGCTTTAAAGTATTTTGGAGCTGGCCCATTTGCAACTAGTGTCATGTTCAAATTATGCCCTTGCTGTTTTGGTCTATGGAATATGCACAACATCAGAACATATACCCACACTCTGGTTTAAAGATTTCTCTTGCTTTCAAGTTGTCTGCATTTTCAGCAGCCTTGCAGTTGTTGAGACATTTTGCTAGAGTCAGGCTGCGTGTCTTCAATAAATCTTCCTGGGTATCTTTATCACAGATCCCAACGACAATTCTATCTCTTGTAATAATGTAAGATTATATAATAAATGAAGAGGTTAATGGAAGACACAAGGAAATCACCTTTAAGGACTTTCTAGTTTACTTTTAGAACTACACGCCAAAGTAAGCGATAATGGAATTCCAGTGTGGACCTCCTGACGATTCGCCTTGTTAAGGGTTGCCAAACCCGCGCAAATGTGGACCGAACCATTGCTCTTAGGGACGGCAACCATGCCTGAGCACCATTCTGTTGGTTCTGTCACTAGTGAAATTACTCCCTCAGCGTGCATCCCCTCGATTTCAGCTTTGATTTTTGGTATCAGTGGGTGTGCACTTTTCGTAGAGGCACACAGGTTCTGCATCGTGGCGCAGCTTTATAGTGTAAGACTCTTTGTTGGAGCCTAGACCACAGAAGATATTGGAAAACTCACTCTAAACTCTTGTAGTGAGGTGTTCCCAGCTGCTGTATGGTCTGGAATCTTGCGACGAGCATGCGGTTGGTTTTTCACCACGTAAATGGTCTCTTTGATGTATTTCTTTTTGGGTGTGAGAGTCACTTCAGAGGTAGTCAGGATGGTGAGATTTACTTTTTCCCAACGAGTAGAGTAGAGCACTAACCTGCTCTGACTGGGGCTTGAGGTGCCGAGTGGGCCACTGTTGGAAGCAGCTAAATCGTTGCCGCCATCTCGGCCATAATTCGGCTTTGCTGTCAAATGGTTGGGGAGTGGACAATTATATACGCCCATGAACAGGTGTTTTGTCAGCCTGCTGGAGCCTGGTTTCTGAGTCCACTGTTGAAAGAAAGGCGCTCACAATACGTTAAAAGGGTTTTAACATAGCAGTGCCAGGGGGTAAACTTTCAATTTGTGGTATGTCGACAAACCACCCATATCTCACATAATATTTAGCTTAATGCTATGAAATTTTCTATTAACACAGCAAATTGAATGACATATCTGACCATGTGTGACACATTTGTTGTCTGTGAGAGAAAAATGTAAGAGAAATGCAAAAAATAATACATTTTTAGTAACAAAATAGTTGGTAGAAAGATATGAATGGTGTTATTTCCAAAGTCTGAAATAGAACAAAAATAGAAGGAGCAAGACAGAAATGTGCAGTGTCAAATGAGTCAACCAATAGTCATCATTCAATAACCTGTGTTTACATCCAGTAGAAAACTTTGTGTGATCGATTTGATAACAATCCAGACGACAGAGAGCTGGCTTTCATGGGCAGTCTGGGCAGTGGTTCCTTGTCTCTTTCCTGTTGATTCCTTTCTTGGAGCAGACAACACATATATACGTGATGGATACGTTTTCCCCCTCAGTTGTTGGAATGGGAGTAGGAAAATGTCTTTCGGTGGTTCTCACCTCATCATCACTATCTGTTGCTTGCAGAGGTGCGGCGCCAGCGCCAGCGTCGACACCAGTTTGCCATAGCCAAGCACAGATGATCTCCTCCAAATAATGTAGAAAGGACTTGCTGTCCCCAGTTTTCTTAGCTAGTATGAAAGCATTACAGACTGAAACCTGCATGTGAAAAAAAGTTTCTTTGTCCATTTCATACTCTTACGAGTGCAGTCATACAGTTGTATGATCGGCGCTGAAATGACCCTATAGAGTCAATGGAGCCGTAAAACCCTAACAAACAAAAATAAACAAGCAGTTGTATGAGTTTTCTTTTTGTTTGCTCCATTCCTTCCCATTGGGTACAATGTGCTCCTGGTGGCCATGAGCAGTGGACAGGTGTACTACTTTGGTGGATGTAAACTTGGTGGCCCCCCAGGACCCTCACTTATAGACAGGTGTTTGGCATCATCTGGCAGTCCTGCTGTCATGTCATTGATAGGGTCATCTTTCCCAGAGTACACCCTGAGGTTGTAGCAGTAGCCTCCTGACCCCTTGATACCTCCATCAGACTCACAGCATATGTATTCCTTGATGCCAAACCTTGCCCGTTTCAGTGGACCCTCTTTCCACAACAGAAGGCTCTCGTCGCAACAGACTTCTCCTGTGGGCTTTTAACACTCCTAGAACTTTGGCAAAAACTTATCTTGCATTCTTTCTTTAAACATTGCTAAAAAATACCCCTTGTTCCCATCAGTAATTTCCCATTCCACACAGATTCAACAAGTCTTCAGCAGTGTCACCCATGTTGTTGCGTTGGGTTTCTATTCACTTAAATTATTCAGGAGACCTTGCAGGCAAAGACGACAATCTCCTTGACAGAGCAGCATGGCAGACATGACATTTCAAACTTTTCATGATCTTCCTGCACACAAATCCTGCAAAGTAAAAGAGAACTTCCTCATGGAATTCAGATGGCTTTGAGATCAGCTTTTGGAATTTCTGAACTTCTGGTGATTCTGTTCAGTCTGCTGTTGTTGGCTCCAGAACAATTGGCTCTGGCTCTGGATCAAGTTCAATGCAGTTTGCTTGCGGGGAAGGCTTGACATGGTTTTTCATGAGGCAGGCATGGAGAGCATGTTTAAATTGCGTGCAATTTGGATTGTTTTTTCCATCCACCTCGTCTTCTTATTCTGCTGAAAAACATCTCCAGGTGATCCTGACTTAGTTTGTATGTAAGCATGTATTTGAAGGGATTCACCTCTCTCTGTAGCAGTTGCTTGCTGGGACTAATGATGGACTGTATTGTGCAGAGGAACCCGAAAAATGCAGTTTTTCATCTGCCGTCGACTAAGGGCTGATTTGTTGTGCTGCACCATCCCTTCAGGTACATTGCTGTATTTTCTAAAACAGAAACTTAGAGTCCCAAATTGTATAGGAAGATGGATGACTTAAATCCTTTTCCAAGTGGGTTTCTTGAATTACAAATGTCCAAGAGGCAGTCAATTTCCCGAATGAAGTCTGTTGTTGCTTCACTGACCCGAAACTTCTCCATTTTTTTGTCCTCATGCAAAAAGTCGATGGCAGCTGCCACTGAAGAGCTTAAAAGTCTGAGCAGCTAGTTGTACATTCATCTTGTTTTTGAGGAAGTCCAAGTGTTTTCCTTTCCATTTGTTAGCAAGAAACAGATTGTCGGTCAGCTGAACCTTGTGAAGCAGCTCAATAAAATGCCATCTGATTGTTGAGCCATCCGGAGATAAAATTGAGCCATACTCTCCAAGACAGTTCCGCACATTTTTTAGAAGATGACACATATCAATTAGAACGTGGACCTGCGTGTGATGGTGGACTGGATGGGGAAAGGATGATTTGATGGAGGAAGGGGAGAGGTCACAGCCTAATATTGCTGCTGTCTTCTGATTGGCAAAAGCACTGTCACAGACTGTTGCGTGCACCGTCAGCCCAATATTTGTGAGGATGGCAATGGCTTTCTTCAGTATCTGGCCTTGTGTCTGTGCACAAATTTTATCAACCAGAAAATACGCTAGAGGCTGTTTAAAATGTGTTCGAAGGCTCATGACTATCAGGACGAGGGCTTCAGATGCCAAGTGAGTTGACAAAGCCAGTCATTCTTCCATTACAAGCATCAAAATGGAGTTCCTTCTTCAATGCCATTGAGTCAAATATGAGCAAACATCCTTCGTTTCCGGGGATTCTTGTAGCTTCAGCTGATCGATTGCTTCTGATAGGAAACCAATCTTGCATTTCATAGATGAAGACCATCATCTGATGGTGCTGACGTCAGGCAGAGTTAAATAATTACGCAGGTACTTGTAGGCCTGGGCACTGTAAAAGTGGAGTGTTAGAGCAAGTGAGCGTATTTCTTCTGAGTAACGCAGTCCACCAGGTTGTCTTCTGTTCAATAGCAACTGGCTTTTGATAAGTGCCTGTGGCTCTTGGCCTAGGCTTGAATTTAAAAGCTCAACTCTCTCAGATTCCAAATATGCCTTACTCAGTAGGTTTTCAATCCTCTTATCTTTCTTCTTCATTTGACTTTTTAAAGCTTTTATTTCATTCTGATCATGCTTCAATTTTTTAGTCACATCTTGTCTTTAGTTTCTGTACTTTGATGTCCTCTTCCAGCGTGCATGGTTTTGTGTACGAATGGTCATTTCTTATTATCAACAAAGGACCTGGTGTTTTTACTTTGTTTGCTTCTCAACGCTTCGGAAGTGGGGATGGGGTAGCAATCCTCTCTAGAGGAGCCTTATGTCGAGGTACATCCCTGGCTGTTTGTGTGATGGATATCACGGAAATAATGATGGCACAGCATCCCTTCTCAAAGTTTTTCTCTTTGTATGGGGTTGAAAATCAAAAGCCCGGAAGTGAACACTGCAAACCCTTGCTTAACTTGAGGGTATCCATTTCTTCCTATCTACATCTTCTCTGCTGACATTGGGTCTAACTGAATGATCCGAATGACGACGTCGACACACATGACACTCGCAAGTAGTTACAGAGACCTCGATCCACAATCTAGAGAGTATATTTAAATGGGGAAAAAAAACCACAAGAATCGAGAAAAAAAAGCCAACAAAAAAACAACAACCGCTGCCAGTGCACACACACAAATAAAAAACAGCAGTCTTATAGAATTAAAACCTAAATGTGATAGATTCTAGTCTTAAAATGTGACGTTTATAGAAAAAAAAGCATCTTTCATCTTCTGCATGGGTATCACTTCTGCTGGATCAAGAGATTTCAGTGAATCTAATCGAGGTTGAGTTTACCTCAACAAGCGCACGTTTCTATTCGTCACACGATCGCTTCTAAGTATAAATCTAGTTGTTTCAATCTTGAAAAATATGTAAAGGGACTCACCTGTGAAAGGAAACGCCACTTGAAAATCACTCTTTTGTTGGTTAGAGCAACCAACAACACAACAATAATACACCATCTTCACGCAGTATGCACTAAAACATTAGGTGAGACCTTTCACCCCTTAATTTGGGAGGCAGGCAGGACCTTTGGGATTCCGGAAGTAGTCGGAGTAAGCTATCTAAGTTATTCTATTTATATTTATTGTATACTTTGACTAGTCGGGATATTTAGATAATGTCACAGTTTGTGTCCAGAGTGTGGCAGCGCAGTAACCTGTCTTAAATGAGGGTCGCTGATTTTACCTGAGAGAGTTGCGGAGACGGTTAAACTCAAAACAAACAAAAACAAAAACCTTTTATCACAAAATAAAATATAATGACAAACTTGACATTTTGTGTGGAAGATGTGAACTGTGGACAAAACTACTTGACATAATATAATAATTAAGTTCAGAGTGGACATTTCACATCTTATAACTTATACTTAATCAGAAATTGTGTTGTTTTGGGTTCACATTGAATTTTAAAATTTGATGTTGGAAAAATGAAGTCAAATTTAATGATTTGTACACAAGCTCAATTCTTCAAAAAGCAAAAGACTGAGTGGCAGACAGTTATGCTCACCTCTTATGCAATGAGTTTTAAATATCTTTATGAAGTGACAGACTGGTATACAAATGGGCCAGAGCCAAAAGAAATTTGCTTATATTAAAAGTGGTCGTGTCATCCCGACTTTTGCAGCCTGCACTGTTAATAAAAGGCATGAAAGTTGTGTAGCCAAGTAAGAAACATGACAATGATATTTAAAATTTTCCTTCAGGTGATCTCTTGAATAATGTGTACATCGCATGTTTGTGTGTGTTTGTATGAGTAAGTGAGCAGAGAAGAGAGTGTATTTGTGCAATATGAACGATCGAGGGAGAGAAGAGAAAAGGGAAAAGTGTTGTGGCATATTATGCTCATTTGTTTATTTATCAGAAAAAGTACATTTCAGGGATAGATTAAAAGCTGAAAACGAGGCTTTTAAAACTTTTCTGGCATCTTGTCATGAGTTCAAATTTGTTCCCGTATAGATATATTTATGCAAATTTTCTTTGTTTTTGGGCTCGCCTTAGAAATGTTCAGGCTTTTATAATATCAACAGTCATTTTTACTCCTGGTTTCATGTATGTTGTAGTTTTTGTCTTTTTGGCAGGAGCAAAAGTTGTGTTTTTCAAAGAAATTTTCATTATTTCATGTACACATGTTATTTAATTTTGTTTTCTTTCCAATCTTGGGCAGTTAAGAATCTGAAGTGCAAATTCAAGAGTTGTTCATTGAAAAGCTTTTTTGAAGAATTAGAAAAATGTTGTGCAGTGATAAACATTTTAAGATGGCATCCATGAGGACCCCATTTTTAATATAGAATAGTAATTCTTCAAATTGCCCTTTTGTATGATCCTGTTGTTACACGTATGTTATTTTCATTACCCCTGTTTCAATTCAGTGATGACAGAAACACTGAAAATGGTCAGATGTGTTGGTGCTTGCCATAGTGTTATGAATGTGATCGAAGACAAACTTTTATTTCTGGGGCTTCACAGAAGCAACTTGTCAGTTTTTCTCTAAGATGGATCAATAAAGTCATTTTGAAGTTACGTGTGTTTGACTTACATTCACATGAGTTTACTTACAATTATAGATTTACATAATAGAGCGTTTTGACAATATGTTACTGTAGTCTGTTGTCTTAACAGTATTTATCACTGTGAAATTGGCCAGCTGTTCAAAAGTGGTACTGTCCACAGAGCTACTGCATTACTTCTGTTTGAATAGTATATTATATGTATTAAGATTCAAGCTCTAGGTATGGTATTGTTTTAGTAAAAAACTGCCCCTTGCAACACATGAATGTTAAGTCACCGGTGTCATGTGGTGTAATGGGTTAGTTGGGTTCTTTGCTTCTCACGCATGTCAGAGCCAAATCCGGCTCAGAGGGGCACAGCATCCTATCTGAGAGACTAGGACACTTGTGGATGCAGAATGAATCTGAGTGCACTCTTAAAACGGATGTCTATGGGATTATGTCATGGCTCTTTGCCCCTAGCATTTTATCACATATCATATACAGGATGTCCCAAAATAAAGTATACGGTGCATTTTTAAAAGCTCATAACTCGAGAATGGCTGAACAGAAACTGGTAACTCATGTATTAATGGTAAGAGTAACCAATGACAATTTGTTTAATTATAATGTTGTCGATATTACTATAAATGAAAGGAAAACAAAGTGAAAATGACAAATTCACCCCAAAACGCCGATACGGAAAGTTGGGTGAAAAGGACGTTCACTTTCAACACCCATGTGTTCAAGGTTCTTCTTCTTCTTCTGCGTTCCGTGCGTCAGACTTCTATCTTAGATTGCTCTATGAAGCTGGCTGTTGTGGACAGTTGGGGGGGGGGGGGGGGGGGGGTGCAGAGTTTCTCCTGTATGGTGGATCCATGTGGCCAGCACTGAATTCTGGCATCGTGATGGAGAGGGCAGAGTAGAAGGACGTGCTCTGGGGTCTCTGTGCCAGTTTTGCAGGAGCAGTCGGGGGCGTGGGACAGGCCTATGCGGTACAGGTGGGCTAGCAAACGGCAGTGTGTAGCCTGAAGATGGTGGTCTGCTGCTGGCGTTTCATGTAGCGAATGTACTCAAGGTTCAACATTGAACTCTTAAAATTAATGCATTATAGACATAAAGAATCTGAAATTTAGAAGTTAACCTTAAGGACACAATTTATTATTCTTTATAAGACATGCTTCAAGTGGGCCATCCTCATTTCAACACCCCTCCTCGCACATTTTAACAAAGTTTGCTCAGACAAGTGACTTGGGTGATGCTCTTGGTCACTTGCCTCATTTCATTGTTCAATTCGATGAGAGCGATGGGTGATTGGTCCTTCACGAAACCGTACAAGGAAAAGTATGTGGATTCAAGTCCGAAGACTGAGTGCCCTGTTCTCCTTGACATCACCCGATCAGGAAGGACCCCTTGTATCATTTTGAACGTTCCTCATGCTGTGCATGCCAGTCAGTGCTCCATTCTGCTTGAACCGTGCTAGCTGTAAATCCACTTTTATTTTACCCCAGGAACGTGAAAAACTGCCGGAGAACTTTTCTGTAGCTGATTTCATTACCGTAACTATCAGTTTCACCAGTCTCACCTTTAAAAAAAAAGGGGGGCCTGCTATCACTGTTCATTGCGCACTATGCCGTGACTTTGGGGGAGTGAAGTGGTCTTTCAGTCACAATATCGAGTTTCATTGACTTCCACTGGACATTGACCATTTGTTCACAGCACTGTTCAGGCAATAGTGAGTCTTGTCGCAAACCAAACGGATGTGACCCCATACTTTATCCTAATCTGTCTTTCTTCGTAACCAATAACACATGTCAAGACTGGACGGCGACTTGTCTTGTAGCGACAATGACTGCTTCACTGGGACAACACAAGATGGCCCATTGAGAGCATGTCTTATAAAGAGGAATAAACTTTGTCTTCATTGTTTACTTCTTTATTCAGATTGTATGAGTCTGTAAGAAAATTCTGGTTCCATTGATTAAAAGAGTTGAGTTTTAAACCTTGCGCAAATAGATGTTGAAAGTGAACTTTTATTTTCCCCCAAATTTCTTCATCCGCGTTTTTGGGTGAATTTGCAATTTTCGCTTTGTTTTCCTTTCATTGAAAGTAATGTTGACAACAGTAAAATCAAACAAATTATTATTGTTTACTCTTTCCATTGATACCTGATTTGTCAGTTTCTGTTCAGCCATTTCCGAGTTATGAGCTTTTAAAACTGTAGGCCTATGTACTTTCCTTTGGGACAACCTGTATTTTGTTTCAATCCATCCCACTGGAGCCATGTTTTTCTCAGCCAGGCTCCAAGAAGCATGGATGAAGCAGCGTCAGTATTGCTGGAGGCACAAACCAGGAAGCAACAGTTCTCCCATGATGTTTACAGTGCCTTTTGAAAGTTCTATAGTACTCATCAGAAAGAAAAAAAAAGAAAAAACTTAACAAAAACAAAAACAGAAGGAATGATTTATATTACTGTATATAATAATATTCTTTTAAAAAAGAAGAATACTCCGTATCTCTATAGCCTGGTCAATAATTTGTAGCAAAGGTTTTCTTGATTTGCACAAAATTTACACCATGGATTTTTATTTGGTTTGGGATTTAAGGTCTCTGGCAACATTTTAAGTGTAAGGTCATTTAAGAGACGGACTACCTCGAGCCTTCCTGTCGGGGCAAACCCAGGCTGAGACTGAGAGGGACAAATCCCAGGAGAAAATCCTGATGCTCGACCCCGTGTGGGGTCGAACTTAGGTCTTCGGCAAGCCAGGTGAAGAGCCTAAGTATTGAATTGATCTCCGACTAAATGCACGTTGGTCGAGAGGGCTCCTTGTACATTGAGGTGAAGCACGCATTTATGAACTTTAGCAAACGGGGCAAGGGAAGCAACCAATTTAATTCTTTGGTATTTTAGTCAGTACGGTCCCTTCCCCTGATTCCTCCTACCCTCACGGGCATGAAGTCCTTCATTCCTGTTTCTTCAGTGCACGTAACAACAGAGTTATAAAAAGTCTCTAATAACAGTCAGTCGAGAATTAGAGAGATCTTCTCTCACTTCCAGTGGCCAATCGAAAGCATTTTACTTGTTTGGCTACCAAAACATTAATTTTGCACAGCAAGGTGTAAGTGTGAATGATGACATCCAGCACAAGCACATAATTGACCACTGTGTTCTCAACGCTGTCCTGGAGCCTACGAAAGTCTTTTTTGTTTTGTTCGTTTACCAGTTTTACGTCCCTTGCAACGCTGTCATACATTTATAAAAGACGGCTGCTTCGGCCCTACCTGTCAGGGCCAACCTGGGCGGAGAGGGATGAATCCCACCAGGAAACAGATCGTCTATTATATGTTACAAGCGTCAAGTGTCTTTTCGGCGGTTCTTCCAAAGGCAAGTCTAATCTTTTTTAAATTCCTCACAACCTGACTTCTGTACAGGATAGATCTATGTAGAATGTTCACCCAATGTAAGAGATATGCACAGGCTCTGTGGTATTGTACCAATAACTCCTTACATCCTACAATTGACTAGCGCCTGATTTCATTGCGTTGCAATGCATAGACATATAGACCCCACACACCTCTTTCTTTCACACTAACATAGACTGTAAGATATAAGTCAAGATTCAGCTCATCTTTATTTAAAGTGTCATCAGTATCACATTCATCAAAAATAAAACAACTAGTAAAACAAGGAAAGAATTAACTTAAATTTCCTTGTTTTAAATAAAAATCTTGCTACTACATTAGTCAAATTGTGTGAGTCACATGTTTCTTTGAAACTTACACAAGAACAGAATTAACTGACAGAATGCTGCTATGGAAGCAGAGAAAGTTAAGTCTGGCAGTGAACAGATGATACGATATGTCAATTGACGCACAGTCCTAGCACCCAGTCAGCTCTGCTGTCCACCCTAATCATAAAAGTGTAATGTTGAGTCATTTATAATTTTCAAAAATACATCAGCTCTGAGTGGAGCATATTGCTTTGTAAAAAAAAAAGATTACTTCACGAGAAAGTAAAGAAAATTGCAACTGAGAGTTTGATAGAGATAAAAAGGAATTGTGAACAGCTAGCATTAAATAATAAAAGCACAGGTAAAGGAGCCTGTAGCACCATATAAGACAGTTTTGACTATGCAAAAGCACATGAACTTCTCTTTTCTGTTGACCAATAGGTGAAATTCAGATATGATCTGTGTAAAAAAATAAATTTATTAAAAAAAAAGCTTGGTACCCAATAAAAACAAATGTTTAAAATTACTCAAAACTAGGATGGCGTTAACACACTTCAACGAGGTATAGGTTGATTGTATCACATCATAAGGAAGAAATGTACGCATCTGGTCTCAGAATAAAAAACATATTATTATTGAGCTCTCCGATGACAACGTTTTCCTGTATCTGGGGATGAAATATTTATGTTTGTGCTGTGGTTCATGGAAAACATTTTTGAGGTCTATTGGTTCATTTCTATCTACCACAAAGATTCGTTGGATCTTATATCAATCAAAACTATGCATGATGCACTGATTTTAAACATCTCTTGAATTCCCATTTACAAATTCAAAATGACTGTTGAGCATTGTTTAATAACAAGTGTTCAATAATATACTGGTCCAGTATATAGTTTTGCTTGGGAAGAGATGACGAGCCCACTTTATGGCAATGTGTGTCAATAGCTGTTAATGAATACATCCAACATCTTCAAGTACAATAGAGATATCTTTCAAATTCTATGCAAGAGTCTAGGGTCAATCAGCTTTGGTGACAAACAAAAAAATATGTAAATTTTCTGAAAAAAATCTTACATATTCTGCAATCCTCAAGGTTTATAAACTTTCCATTACTATCATCTCTCTCAATGCAGTGAAGTTTTTCCAGTGCAAAGTTGTTAACTGCATATGGTGAGAGACTGCCTTTTCTTTCAAGTAAAACTAAACAATTTTCTATAAAAAATAATAACTAAAGTAAGAGAAGAACACTGTACTGAAAGCTATAAAAATTTTCTAAATCTAACACATCTTATTGAGGTCAGTTGTTGTTCATGCAACTTTCTGAAATAAAATGGCACAAAAGCAAAACTTTATTAAAGAAGGACATCGTACAGTGAAAACACTTCAGCTTTTACAGAGAGAGAGAGCAACACCTGCCGAGTATTCATGTTAGTTTTTGGGATGGGGGGATAGCAGTATAAAGATGGATCTACGACACTAAACTCCTATTGATAAATATGAAAACAGCTACATTGAAAACGTGCACAGAAAATATTCAATGATATAATACACATTCCACTTATGTCAAAACTGGCACATCTGTACAAGTAGAACAGCCAAACAGTTAGAACATCTACAACAATATCAGGTCAGAGACAAAACAAGAGATGAACAGAGCTATGTTCAAAATACTTGAATGAATGCTCTTTGAGTGACCTTCAAGCGCTCAAGCTTGTGATGAAAGAAGGTCATGACAATCAGACTAGCCACAGTTACACATTTTGTTTCCGCAATCAGGCTCACTTTCAAATTACAAAGTACAAGAGATTCAAGTATGATTTGTGTTAAGTCCAAACCTAAAACACCAGACAGTGAAGAATATAATACATCTTTCACTTCACTGACTGCTACACTAAGACATTAACACCACCCCACCCACCCCCAACTCTTCCTTCTTTCTTACTTCAACACCAGGCACTATCTCCCACAATATCTTATCTTAAGTATCAGACCACTTTGGTTTCATGCCTATATAACCTTACTGAGAGATTGCACATTACCTTTGTACATATTATGACCATAAAGTATTTCTAACCGAAATGAACATAGGCTCTATATTATAAAATTTAATATCCGTGTTATTTGACAGTTTATAGACACGTATTAAAGTTGGCATGGAAAACTTAAAACTTGGCCTTGCTATAAAAAAAAAAGTTGGTATAAAAAATGCTCCTAACATCCCCAATAATGTGAATGTGATCTCCAGCAAGCAAACTTTTTCTGCCATATGTGACAGCACCATATACTCTCCAGTCACATACCCCCATTTTACCCCAAGAAAACATTGTAATAAATAAGATCTAAGTAATCGTCAAGGGCTTGATTCTCCGTCTCTATGACTCGGTCACTTTCCTGCAGATCTCCTCAGTGAACTGTGAGCAGGTCGCAGAACCCCCAAGATCACCTGTCAGGACCTGGGAAAAACAGCAGAAAGAAACAAAGAAACAAGATTAGCTAAGTTCCAGTGAGTATTTCTGTCTTCATCTTAAGAAGGAGGGAAAGCGCAGTTTGTACACTTGAAGTGAGTCCTTACGGAAAAGGTAACGAGGAGTGTCACATGTAAAAGTAAAATTTCCTTGTTTTTTGTCTCTAGATATAATATCCACAGAAAAAAAACTGATGTTCCTTCAAAACATGTGAGATTCAGATAAATTCAACTAAGTGAAAACTGTTGTTGAACATCAGAAAGTTAACAGTTACCGGTACCTAATCTTTACCCGTGGCTACAAATACAGAACATGTACAAATGGCAAAGTGGCGTTCAGATTTCTGTAAACATTGGTGGTTGGAATGGTAGTTCTAATAAACGCAGATTCTGTGCTAGGAAATTTTTCCAGACTATGTCAACCTAGTATTGAGTGGTGAATAAAAATTATATAGCGGAGTGTAATTAAATAAGAGTTTGTTCAGGGCCCACAGTCCACTCAAGATGCTTGATGATGCTCATACAGGAATAAAATCACAGACAAACTGGACATAGACATATGACAAAACATTTGCTTAATAAATTTGAAATATAAGTAATATATGATAAACAATGTGCCAATAAAAATACTACAGGCAAACAGAAAAGACTCACATTTCCCTCTCTGATGACACCGAAGGCAGAAGATTCAATTCTGTCTGCGAAAGAATTCAATTCCATGTAGCGCAACATCATGACTGAACTGAGGAGGAGAGCTGTTGGGTTGGCCTTGTCTTCACCAGCGATATCTGGAGCTGTGCCATGGACCTGAACAACATAGAAAGGCAAATGTCAAACAATCAATCAATGCACTAGTTCAAGCTAAACTTTCTCAAATTAGTTCCCTTTCGTACTACAGTCGAACCTGCTCTAGCGATCACCTGTTCAAATGACCACTTCTCAGGTCCCCCCCTTGCGTTTTTTCTATATAATGGCACTGTCTAAGACGACCACTAGTCCAACGTGGGACCGGAACCACCCTATTTTACTGACCAACAGTCACAAAAACTTACCCAAGACGACCACTTGATTCTCTTTTCTCACGACATATCTGTGGTCGAGTAAATCAGTACTAGTGCTAGCCGCCAGTGGGGCCTACCCATTCTATTCACCTATCATTGTTATCAGCCTCTCCTACAATTTACACACTTGCTGACCATCACTGAGCATTGGCAATGTTTGCGCTTACCCATGTCGATAACTGGGTAACAAAATTTTCAGTTGCGGACGAGTGTGACAAGCAAACATCTTAATCCATTCACCTGTCATTAATAGCCCTTCCCATAATACGCAATTTCTGTTATATGGATCAGAGACATGAGCATTAAAAAGGCAGATATTACCCAAACTACATTCCTTCATCAATGGCTGCCTGAGGAAGATCATGAAAGTTCATTGGCCAGAAACCATTAGAAATGTTGTTCTATGGAAGAAAACCAACCAGCAGCCCATAGACCAGGAGATCAAGAGAAGAAGATGGCGGTGGATTGGCCACACACTAAGGAAACCGGTACACATCACAAGACAGAGCCCACGTTGGAATCCACAGGGAAGGAGAAAGAGAGGAAGGCCAAGATCCACTTGGGAGCGAGACCTGGAAGCAGAGTTCAGGCAGATGGGATACACCAGTAATGAGATGGATAAGTTGGCCCTGCACAGAGACAAGTGGAGATCTCTTCTTGGCGGCCTGTACCCACTCCCAGGGTGAAGAGGCGAAGGAGAAGAAAGAGTAATACGCAATACAGTGTATATCTGGCCAACTCGGAAACGGAAACCATTTTCCTTTCCCTCGAAGAGTTCTGCCCTGTCCAAGGCGGAAAGCGCGTTGCCAATTCATCCCCGAACGGAATAAAAACTCCCCCAAAGTTTATTTCTACTAGCTAAACTTTACCCCAACCGCTAGGCAAGGAAGGGAATAGCAAGGGTGGGTCTGGTGGGGTGGGGAGCCATGAGCATTGCAGGTGGTTACTATTGTAGGAGGTGAGATCTGACTGCAGCCTGTCTTCAGTATTCCAAGTGGCACGCCAACCGGGACATTTCTCCGGCTGGCCAGAAGTGTGAAATTCTGCCACTGCCCGCCACTCTGATCTCCCAACCAGTCGAGGAAAAAGTTTTCCTGGACCGCCTTTACAGGCACATGCTAGTTATGGGTTCCTTTCTCACTTATTACGACATGATACAAGAAGTTAAAAGGGCTTCTGACTATTTTCTAGAATTAGTGCAGCGAAATGGGTGAAAGGCATTGGTTGACTGCGACTATTACATTGATAGGAGAGGCTGCTGTAGGATAAATGGCATTGGTTAAAAGAAGTAAAGGTATTACATCGATGGGTGGGGCTAGAGGGCGGCAACGAAGACGTGTTACGATCTATTCTGTTCTTTTATTGGCCCAACAGTAAGTTTGACCAGCCACAAGCAGCAATGACGATTAGTGTGAGTGATTGACACATGTCATATAGCTAAGGCGTCTCGAAAACTCCCCCCCCCCCCCCCTCCCCTCTGAAGTTCCCTGTCTAAGATGAACCTGTGTAAGACAGATGTTTTTCCTCCCTCCCTTCGGTTTCCGTCTTGGACAGGTTCAACTGTATTAGCAAGAGGACTAACCGACTCAAATATAGCTCCGTCTTCTCCAATGTTTCCACTGGGAGTAACACCGAGGCCTCCGATTAAACCAGCACACAAGTCACTGTGGAACGGATGGAAAACAAATTTCAGGCAATCAGAAAATGTTGTCTAAAAATCATTATGTAATAAAAACAGAACATTGATTTTTCATTAACACTGCCTTTCTTTAAAATCTATCAAGTAACAAATGGCCTTGTTTAATTTAGCATGTTAGAAATATAGGGTGCTGTTAGAAGGATCTGCCATATTTTTATTTTGTTATGCAGCGTCATCTACAAACCCATGGGTTCTTTTTTAAGAGACCAGTAGTTTAATACTTAAGAATAAAGAGCATCTCAAGACATTGCACATCTTACAATAGTCCTTTGCTTTTCAATTTCTATGCCATGTACATGTAAGTTAAGAAATCAAAATCTCTGCGTAGAACATTCTTAAGATCGACTCAAACAATACCTATCAATCCATTATATATTTGGCAACTGGGAAACACATGTGTCACTTTTCCCATAAAATTACGACAGCTACAAAGTTGAAAGTTGGCAGATGCCTGCAAAAAGATAGATAGATCCTTATGACGGCCCTCGATTTTTGTTTATTTATTCATAACCTGATTTTAGAAAAATATATTTGACAAAAAGTTCCCGTCCTTCTTTGGCCTTTAAAATAATTTCACTGAGAAACGAAACAATAGATACACGTTCAAGATGTGTTCGATGCGAGTGCGCCTCGCAACTTTCCCACATGCACTTAAGTGGACTCCAAACACTCATGCGTGCATGCAGCCTACTATGAGGAATAAGACCCCTACCTTCTTAGGATATGGAATGAGATTGAACCTGGGATCAGGACCACGCTCTTTAAGTATTCTCTCTGTCTCCCTCTCTCTTTGCATAACACTCCCATTATTACCCAAGCGAAGCCAGCAACCCAGCTAGATAGACTCAAATAATACCTATCAATAGAGGGATAATGTCAATCATACAGGTAACGTTTTAAAAAAGTAAAAAATCTCACCTCAAAATATCACCATACAAGTTGGGCATGACTAGGACATCAAAGAATGCAGGGTCTTGCACAAGCTGAGGAAATGAAGGCAGAAAAAAAATACATACAAAATTTAATTTTGAGCACTAAATAACAAAATGAAACAACAGAAAAAAAGACAATGCTACAAACAAGTAAACTCAAAGTGCATGCATCTTAACCGCACTCTCATCAACTCAAATCATTGATATTATGATTTTACACAGGGATAGGAATCTTGTCCCCTCTAAATTTTATCTTATCTTAATATAACGCTGCTAATGGAGTGATGAAACCTTGCAGCCCACAATTTCAGAGACGTTCTTGTCCCTCTATTTCTTTTTCCAGTCCTCCTTCACGTTAGTAAATAAGGATAACAAAAAGAGTTTTCCTTCATCTGTACCAACTTGGTTGCCAATCATGTTTTTCAGGAGAAAATCAATTTATTTTGCTTTTAATATAAAATTTTCCATGTGTGCGTTGCGAGAATTCATCTCTCCACCAGCAATAAGGTGTTTCAAATCCGTGAACCTCCACGACCATGGTCTTACTTACATTCAGACACACTGTATCCAGGTACATTTCAGAGAATTTGATGTCCTTGTTTCTTGCAGCAACATCTCTACAGCACTTCAAAAACAACCCGTCTGACATACGCCTGTGGAATTGATAATGGATAAGGTATTTTACACAAGGGTTTGGTGTTTTTTCTCTGATTGATACAATATCAATTTCAATGCTCTTGATTCCAATGTTGACCAAAAAAATCAAACTTCAATTATTTAAACTCAGTGAGCAGTACACATAAAATAACATGTCCTATCTCAGGCACTGCAACTACATCCAAAAGAAACACATGAGACTATTAGTACTATACAGCATTCTTCAACAAAGATGACAATCTGCATGAATGATCTTAGAAATACAGGGTGTCTTTTTTATATTGATCGATTCTAAACTCAAATAACTCTAAAACAGCAAGAGATAAAAGTAAACGTTTTTTTGCACATCATTCCCTGGTCATTTAAGTTTTGTCTAGGCTACATAATAAGATTATGTTGATAAGAGAAGGCATTTTAAAAAGAAATTAGCGGAACAAGGCCCTTTTTAGGTTATGGCGTCAAAACAGCGCACTGGTATACCAAAGAGAAGGACTGCTAGGTACCACTGTAAGGCAATATAAATATGTTTTTTCCAAAGGTTTAATGTCTACCAAGCCCTGGTTTTATTTCTTAGAAAAAGATATTTATGGTTTATTGTCCGAAGTTAGAAAGCGATGGATGTTTCTGGGAGCATCAAATAAATGAAGTCATCTTTTCAATTGATCGGGCACAATGCAATTCGCAAGTCCACCTCCTGCTGTCTTCGTTGTTATAGCAATTCACATCACCAGCTTCTACCAAAGTTTATCACGTTCTGATAGGGTTTTTATTTTGCTTTTCTTGCTGTGCTCAGTTAGTGTATTCTCAGAACTGCTCTGGTGCGATCTTCTTCGCAAACGCTCAAGACGCACTTGGTAAATG
Source organism: Phyllaplysia taylori (assembly GCA_032273245.1). Taxonomy (NCBI): domain Eukaryota; kingdom Metazoa; phylum Mollusca; class Gastropoda; order Aplysiida; family Aplysiidae; genus Phyllaplysia; species Phyllaplysia taylori. The sequence goes on along the minus strand of JAUKPP010006678.1, from coordinate 5,868 downwards.
CAAGATTAGCGAAATTTTTGTCAGATGCAGATAAGATTCTATAGGTGGCTACAATACAATTTCATGGAAAATATTTTATAAATGCAGTACTGGAATTTCATAATACTTTTATTTCTTTTACTACTAGCACAACAAGAGCATTCATGTGTATAAAAGAAAAAAGCTTGATATTTCTTCCACTTCCTAAGTGTTACTTTTGTTCTAATCTATCTCCCGGCCCTGAAGATCTTCCAAAGTTGCTGGTGCCTTAAAATCTCAACAAAACTAACAAAAACAGTTTCCCTGTGAGACTCACATGATGTTTGCTTTGTGCACAGCAGTCACAGTGCTCCTCTTGTTGTCTCTCGCATACTTAAAGGCATACTCTGCGACTCGCATGGATGCTTGTTCTGTGATCAGCTTAATACTCTGGACAACTCCATCCACAATCTGAAAGAAAACAGTTGGGAGTAGAACAGTGTCTTAAAAGTACCTGCAACATCAACACTCGCGAATTTTCCAGTAGGGGTTTATCAATAATGTCACAAAAAACCCACCATACAAATACTAACAAATCTGTAATATACTTACATTCGAAATGCCTTAATTCCACCTCGTCTGTGCTGAAAATCTAACCCATTACACCTAATATGACATGACAGCCTTTTTTTTTTTTTTTTCAAAATGTAGCCTATTTTTCAGTACCAGTAGTTTAAATGTCTTGTCTCAAATTTTGGTATTTGTTGCATACTGTTTCTATCCATCAAACTTGAATGCAGTTGAGTCCATGAGAAGTCAGCTCCCTTGAAGTTAACATTTTTCATCGATCCCGCTTTTTCTCCCTTAGTATATTTCATCTGTCTTTTCCGGATGAAGTCTACAGCTTCAGTGGTAATTCCGTTTAGACAACTCCATATGGTCTACTGACAACCATACACAGGGACAAAAGGAGGAAAATATGGAGATGGAGAGACACTTCTGTGAGGCCCCAGACACATTTGCAATTCAACAGTTCCATTTGAGTTCTAGCCATATTTGACTGCTTGCTCTCTTTACTATCCGGCATTTCGTTCCTCTTCTCATATGCTTAGACAAACTGCACACACAAAAAATCGACTCTTTAATCTCTGCCCCTGGTCTGGAGAGGTCTTGAGACTGCATTGCACTCTTGCAGTAACAAGTGGCCAGTTTTAAGACTCTCAACTCCCAGGGTACAGAGCTAGACTGCCATAACTCTGTAGACTACTTGAAGAATGAAAACCCCCTTAAAGTCCCCAATCAACAACAAAAATCTCTGACCAGATGCACCACATTACATACATCCCAAGGTGACTGACCCACACTTCTCAGCTGATAATAGGCATGTGCTCTAAAACGTAAAACTGGTAACCAAACCAAACCAATCTTAATGAAGATCTCCTCTGTCTTCATTGATTTCATTCACACATTAGTTGGATACTATTTGATAAAGTACTTATACTTTTGCACTGCACTTGCCCTGTAGTTTGCCCTGCAGTATGGATGAGGTCAACCTTGCTAAAAGTCAACTATTCTTTCAAACCCGACAAGTTGGATTTCAAGAGGACTGTAGTGTATTCATTTACAAAATACTTACCACGTGCTCGATGCCACTGTACTCTCCCTCCGTATTTTCTCTGATCGTCACAATGTCTACATTTTTGTATGGTGTTTCGTAGCCTTCGATGGACTTACAGGGTCTCACATTGGCGTACAAGGTAAATGCCCTGAAAGGAAATGTATACAAGTACAAATTATAACCCATCTTCATCCAAATTCTCATGACATAAATCCTTGCATATTTGTGAAATTGTCAACCTTTCAACACTGTGAAATATCATATCAGTCATGTAAGACTGCACTGACATGCTGTTGATTCCACCGATACATAAAACACACAAAATTGAAAATTTACATGCCAGTCATAACTTAGTAAGGAAACAGGACCCTTGCATCAGCTTAATGTGGGGCAAGGTTGAGAAGCAGTAAAAAATAAAAATAGCAAAAGTTAAAAGAGCAAAAAATGTATTCAAAGCAAACCAAAGTCATGCATGGTTGTAGCAAGTAAGAACAGCAAAACGAAAATAGAATTATTGTAATCCTACAGCAATACAAGCAAAAACGATGACTCACTTGCGGAGGGCCAAATTCAAAGACTGATGACCTTTTCCGATGGGTGTTGCAAGTGGTCCTTTCAAGCCTACTTTTGTCTTGTCCATAGATTCGAAAATTTTCTGGGGCAGTCTGAAGTTTCCGTCAGGGCCTTTGACTGGAGTTACATCTACATCCTCCCAATCAATAGGCACCTGTAAAGAGACAACAACATAATATAATCATGTCTTGATGTCAACATTTAACAAATAAGAATCTGGTAAGAGTGAAGACATTATATCATCTATGACCTGGTCATAAGCGGATAAACTATCACTATAAAGGCCATAAATAAGCTGATGACAAAGATAATGATGAATAATTCAGACTGTGCTGATGAGATTAATCTAGATCATTCAGGCCAAGGGTCTGACGGCAGTGGTAACCTTGCAAAGAACTTGACGAATAATGTTGTCCCCACTGGACAGAGGGTACGTGGGAAAGCTGATCTCTCGCCTTCTATTGGGGCAGAGGAAGATGGGAGAAGCAACGCTAGCTGAGGAATGAGCTTGGGGGAAAAGGAAAAGAGTTCAGGCCTACGTAAACAGAAGAAGACTTTGATCATGACCAGTGTGTCTTTCTCAGGAGTGTTGTTTAACAAATTTCAACTTGTTTCTTTAAAATTTGACTCTCAGATGTTCTCAGCTAGTATCAAGAAGCTCAGAACTTTTCTAACAACTGTCCTTTGAAGCAACCATTATAGTGATTGAGCGAACTGGAAATCTTCCAGGCCATAGACTTTTAGGAAATTAAAAAAGTAGGTAAACAGTTAATTATTTCTTATTTATACTCATAACAATACGGTCATCTGTGCTTCATTAGTGCATTTAAAACAGTTCCCGATTTTTTCCAGTTAGAATACAATAACACATAAGACAGGCTTACTTACACCAGCAGCAGTGAAAATCTGCTTGACAGCAGCAGAAATTTCTGGGCCGATACCATCTCCTGGAATCATTGTCACGAGGCGGTTCTGCCAAATAAAGGAAAACAACATGGATAGCTTCATCTTGTATCCTCATTACACCCAATTCTTACAAGCTAGCTGAGGTGCTGTGGTGCAATTCTAGGCAGTGATCACAACTGACCAAAATAGAAAACTTACAATTATTTTTTTCTTCCTCCTCAAGACCTCAAAAGAAAGAAATACAAGATCAAAATGCCCAAAGAAGGGTTTTTATCATCTTTCCTGCTCTATGTTGATTATTGATACAGTCGACCCCACACACTACAAGCTCTTGGCTTTAATGAAAGAAATAAAAGTCCTTAATTTTTCTACTTTATCTTTGTTATAAGCATCTTGGTTAAACGAGGTTTTTACAACCTCAGCTGTAACAGGATAACCTTATTAGTTTAGTCGAGATCTCCCAATCAAATCATAGGCCCACTATGAAATGCAGCACAATTTGGCATTCATTCCTTCCTTGTAAATAAAGCTTCACACAGCCTAGCTCCTGGTGTAGGGACTAAGCTGTTTTCTTATATTGAGCCAAAAGTTGATGGTGGTGGAGGGGGGATCAGTAACTTGCTAGTGCATTCTAAGTTTACCACACATACCAAATCATAAACAGTAAAACCTGTACTAGCAACCACCTGCACAGACGACCACTTCTCATCCCCCCCCCCTCCCCTCCCATAATTGCACTGTCCAATACGACCTCGACCACCTTTTCTTACTGACCAAAACCACAAAAACCTGCCCAAGATGACCACTCGATTCTCTTTTCACCCATAATGGGTGCCTGTTGCTGTGGACGAGTAATGAGTCTTGGACTAACCGCCACTACCCGTTCTGATCACCTATCGTTGTTATTAACCCCTCCTACAATTTATACACTCGTTGACCTGCACTGAGCATTGACTGACATTGATCATTGGGTAACAAATTTTCAGATACGAATGAGTGTGGCAAGCGACCATCTATTCTTAACCTGTTCACCTGTCATGATTAGCCTTTCCCATAATTTGCAAGACAGTGTAATTCCTAACCGACATGAAGAGTGGGCAAAGCCAGTTGTCCCTCTGTTTACCCAGTCAGTAACAACAGACTTGCAACAGAGGTGTTGCTTATTTATTGAGTGGCGACAGCACATTTCTTTGTGGCTCCTGGCATTGTATCTCCCTCGTCTAATTCACTTTGAACAACAAAAATACAAAGCCCAAACTAGCCCCTCCCATCCCCAGAAAAAAAAGTCCCGACAAACATTTAAAACATCCCATGTTAAATGAAAGCATTCCTTTTTTCCACTTCACATCAATTGAAGGGAAGGGAGGGGAAGGTGTTTTTTTCCCTTAACATTCATCTTACCTCTCCAAGACGACCACCTGCCCAAGACGAACACTTTTCTCTCAGTAATGAGTAAACGTCTTGGGCAGGTTCGACTGTATGCACAAACATACAGCCCCTGATATAGGCCTATCTAGGGTGCTCCAGTTTTCATCTACCTAAGAACAAGTAGGAATACACAATTTAACACTAGATTCCACTTGAGTAGGCAAAAAGGGCACTCTGCGAAAGTTGAAGCACGGATGATAGAAATAAATAAAGAAACAGAACTTACCCCAGAAGAATAATATCTTTGCTGCCCACGGTCTTGCATCTGGGGAAAACAATCATAGAAACTTTAGAGAAATCTAAACAAAATATTGTGTGGGGATATAAATATAATGTTAAAAGAGTGGCGAGAATACTTTATAGTAGCTTCAGAGGCTTGAAAAAATATATTTGAAGTAGAAGTAGAAGTTCAGACCATAACAGCATAGCCTACTTGAGATTCTCTAGAACAAGATCAAGACTGTACAAGCGCCATGACTTATGAATAGATCTGGGATGGATCAAAGCAGATAGGTCAACAGGACCAACAAAGGCTTCATTACAAACAACATAAAGGATCATAGCCTGTAGAGTCAGGGTTAGACCTAAGTTGAAGGTGAGTGGGGCTAGAGGAAAGACTTCTGTAACAAGCAGCAAAGTCTCTAGTGTAAACCTCTCTTCAAAACCTACAATTATGAAACCTGCCTTTGGTCCCTGAGGATGTGTGAAGCCTAGGCTTATCTTACAGTACAGCCTACAACAACAATTATGTAAGGAAGTGTATGCCTATGGCCTATGGAAAAGGCAAAGGGTCAGTTACACAACATAAGTCAGTGTCAGGGTTGCTGTTTGGTTAGGAGAATAATTGTCATTATATTATAAGATCTCAAGTTACTCTGCTGCCGTCAGCGGTTAATAACAGTTTGACTCCATCAATACTATCCTATCAATCAAATCCAAAGTCCTGACCCGGGAGGACTTCTTAACAAGCGACCAGTTGGATTCAGCACATCACATCTAGGCTCTGCTGGTAAACCTGATGGATAGCCTAGGACTAGGGGTAGGCTAGATCTAGATCTAGATCTAGATGAAGTGAAAGAATAGGCTAGAGATGTGGCAAAATTTCACAAGCCGTTAAGCACAGCGCGAATGCATCCTTCCTGAAACCTGATTCCTGACAAATTCCTGACAGGGGGACATCACTCCTTTAAAATTTAACTTTTTAGTTCGTCAGGATTATGTCCCTTGATTTTGAGGCCCGATATTATAATTCATTATTGCATGTCAATATGGATTGACAGACAGAGGCAAGCACGATAGTGGCATTGATGACAAAAATAGCCAAAGAAATGGGATTTCTATAAACAACCTTATTCTCCTCTGATGATGATATTTTGGTTACCAGT
>JAUKPP010006567.1:1415-18212 GCA_032273245.1 Phyllaplysia taylori | reverse complement strand
TGGGGGCCTGACGAAGACAGGAGTCGCTGTCGCAAATTTGCCCACCCCCATATATTTTTTCTTCAATAAAATATTCTGTTGAGGTTGTGGTGAGTGATTTTTTTCTTTACATGTTTCTATAACATTAACAAGGACATTGGACCAGTCCTGGTGATCTCATTTCATTGGAGTTTCACTTTATTCTTTATACAAGTAGGCCTATGTGTGCATGTTATGATGCTAGTCAATATATGTAACCAGATTTTCTCTCCCTCCCCACAACTCCCCCTTCCTTCCCCCTACCCTTTCCCCACCACTCTCGTACTGAAATGTATTAAAGAACAAGGTAGTCACCACAAGCAAAACATACCTTATTTGTCCAGGAAAAACTTTCTGTCTCTACAACTGTGTTCAACATTGTGCAGATGGGATCCTTGAGGGTAGGGACACAGTAATTGTATCACTGCACTTGAGCAAGTACATAGCATTCCACTACTGCTAACCCTGATAGACCACACATTTGCCACAGCTAGATCGTATGTTCTCTTCAATCCCACATCCAAAACAGTCGCATAACTCAGTCCCGAGTACCATGTACCACTACTGCTATGTACGTACAGATGTACGGTTTTTGTGTTGCTTGAGTGTGCTGTGTAGTTTAGCAAGACTCTATGGAAGTCTGGAATTCGACACATTTACTTTTAACAACCATTTGCTTTGAATCTTTTAGAGTCCCCTTTACTATATTGTATAATTTTGGTTAAACATTTATGTCCTTTATCATATTCACACTGTTTAAAGTGTTAAAGCACAGTGTAGGCCTACAATTTTAGAACGCTGTTTGGGGGGGAGGGGGTGTCTTATTTCGTCTTTAACGTGTGTTTCATACAATCCGTAAAAGAAATACAAGTCAAAGCTATATATAGAAAAATCATTCAAATCTTTTATACTGGTACTAGCCCTTGGAACTTATACAGTAGAGCGCCGTTAATCCGACACAGTCAGTCCCCGGCAAAAGTGTCGTATTATCCAATTTGTCGGATTATCGAATCTGCTATAGTTCGACCCCATGTAACCCTATAATATGATTTAACACTATGGTTTCATTCAGTTTTGCCGTCTTGTGATCTTTTTTTTATTTTTTTTTATTAAAATTTCATATAATTAGTAGGCTATGTGTACATGTAGTTACCAAAAGCCTTTAATCTTTGCATAAATTAATTTTCTTAATGTTAGGACTATTTATACACAGTATTGAGACGAGGATGAATAGGAGGGGGTGATGAAGTTGTAGAGATGGCCTCTCTTGTTTGCTGATGGGCATCTGGCATGCCATAAAAGTTATCAGGCTCTGCCTACACTGTCGGAAGTGGGTACGAGGAGTCCAAGTGTAGTGGTCAAGCTTGGTACCGATCGTCTGCTATTTTACGAGCTCTTGCCCCTTCTATGTACACAACATGTGTTGGTGAATGGGATTCTACGTAACCAGCGTTACATCTGGTTTTCGGGGTTTTATCTTTTCTTTGTGTGGCGACCTTTATAGTGTTACAGGTTGTACCTGCCCAAGATCAGAATCTTAAAATTGATGGCGGATTATCAAACAGTTTTTTCTATACAATTGCAGGTTTTGTTCCCTCTGAACCTATGTCGGAGTCGGAACATCGAATTGTCGGATTATCGAGACATAAAATACAGGAAAAATTTCGGTCCCCGCTGATTGTGTCGGATAAGCGAATTTGTCGGATTATCGGCGCTCTACTGTACTCGTATGGGATAGAGCGCTCTATAAATGCGATTTATTATTATTATTAATTACAATGATGTCTAGTGTTCGGACTAGACCACAAAAAAAGTTTTTGTCTCCATTTTGTTCACCGGGCATGAGCACCTTTTAACAATGTGCAGATGTTACATCGGACGAGATGGATTATGATTGTTATACATGTGGTTGTTGAAGTTATTAAGCCTACATCTTGGAAACGTCCCTCTTCATTTTCATCATTACCAAGTCAAAGATGGTGGCGAAGAAAATACAAATTGTTGTCTCTCATCAGATTTGAAAATGTCCTGCTTGTTAATTGAAAATTATGGGGCTTGTTTGTGAGGCATCAGGTTAGTCTCATTTTTATACCAAAGTAAAGTCATATGAGCCAATCATTTCAAGACTTTTTTAGTTTTTCTTTTATTATTTCTTCAAGTCTTGGTTTGGTTACCAGTTTTACGTCCCCTGCAACACTGTAAGGTCATTTAAGAGTAGGGTTACTTCGACCCTGCCTATCAGGGCCAACACGGGCTGACAGAAAAAAACTCCCAGCAGAAAAAAACTTTCATCGTTCGCGCTTGGGATCGAATCAGGGTCTTCTGCATGACAGGCGAAGAGCCTAACCATTACACCACCGGCCGGGGGTTCAAGTCTACTTTCTCAGAAATGCCCTTCTATTTCTTTCTGTGTATCACTAATGTCTTATCTATTTCCTGGTGCTTCAATGACCTTACAGTGTTTATAGTGCCGTAAAAACTTAACCAAACATCAGAAATGCCAATTCTAAACGCAGGAAACTTCTGACATTTCTTCCTCACTAGCCATAAACGATCAGACTTTGGCAAAGGATAGTGTGGTATAAGGGAAATAACTGTGTTGTTTGTACTTTTGTGGATTTTTTCACTGTTGCTTCCCTTGAATTTGAATTCGTGAGAAAGAGTGGTCAAGAATAGGCTGGTTATCTTTCATTTTCATCTCCTGAGACTTAATCTAAATTTTTGTTCTTCACAATCACAATTGCAACAAGTCTGTTACTGAGGCCTCTCCTTCGTTGATATAAATCTCTCTCTCTCCCTATCTGCTTGTAGATCTTTCTTTTTCATTTTTTCACTTCTTGGTGGGCACTCAAATAAGAATCTGTGGAATGCTCAACGCTTTTCAAAACATAGACATGTAGTCTAGCTGAAGATCTGGAAAAAGATGTTCTGTAAAAGTTATCCTTTTGGTTGGCAGGCACTCTAGTACAGTAAAGATGCTGTCGTGTAATGGTTAGGCTCTTTCCTTATCATCATGTGGAAGACCTGAGTTCGACCCCGGTTGAGGACGATATGTTTTTTCTGCTCAAATTTTTTCCCTCTTGGCCTGAGTTAGCTTGACAGGCAGGGTCGAAGTAACCCGAGTTGGTGCAACCTTACAGTGTTGCAGGGGACGTAAAACTGGTAACCAAACCATCTGGTCAATGTTGTGGTCCACTCCTACTTTCGTTGTGCTACTACTACTACATTGTATTGTCCTAATCTTCTTCCAGGCACTGAAATGACATGTTTGGTTTGGTTACATCTGTTGCAACACTGTTAGGTCATGTAGGAGATGGCTACTTCAACCCAGCCTGTCAGGACCAACCTGGGTTGAGAGTGAGAGGGATAAATCCCAGCAGAAAAAAAATCTGAACATGGGATTGAATTCTTGTCTCCCGCATGATAGGCAAAGAGCCTAACCATCACACCACATGATGCTTGTCTTACTTCTGAATTTGAGAGAATCATAAGCCATGAAAACTCCCAGAACATTCCAGGTGCACAAAGGCCCTACTCAACCACTGGAACTTGAACCTGATTCGCTTGACCTGAACCCTAACACCAGGCTAAAACAGCTGTGGCTGGCACCTCTATAAATAACCCATTCCTTACTACTGAACACTCACACAGTGACAACTCAATTATGTACAAAGAGATAGGTTTTGGTTTGGTTTCTAGTTTTTTTAGTTTCACATCTCTTGCAACACTGTAAGGTCATTTAGGAGTCAGTCTATTTGACCCTTCATGTCAGGGCCAACCTGGGTTGAGAGGGATGCATCCCAATCCCAGCAGAAAACCCTAGAGATCATCCATACATGGGATCGAACTCAGGTCTTCTGTGTGCTAGGCTAAAAGCCTAACTATTCCATTAAATGTCAGGGCCAACCTGGATTGAGAGGGATGCATCCCAATCCCAGCAGAAAAACGTAGAGATCATCCATACATGGGATCGAACTTAGGTCTTCTGTGTGCTAGGCGAAGAGCCTAACTATTACATTACAGACTCCGGTGTACAAAGAGAAGTCAGCACAAAAACTTGGAGACAGTACAGGACAGCACCGAGCACACAATCTGTCAACTAAGTCATTCCAGCAGGTGCTTACACACACACAAACAGTAGGCCTTATCTCTTGTTTAAACCTAAGACCATGCTTTAACTGTGGCTGTATCATGTCCCAGAAACATTTCATGGGTTTCATAAACTACTGTGATGTTACTATTGTTACATTATGTGTTTTGCCTCATCATAATATTGTCCAGCCACGGGCGTAGAGTCCACATAAGCAAAGAAAGCAGTGCTTGCCCCACCTTTTTGACCGGCATAACAATGTATATGATTTTCCTTTTAAGCCATCTTTCTTCTTGTAATTTGCTTGCCCTTACTCACGGAGCACACTTCGCCCCTGTGTCCAGCACTACAAAGAAGAAAGTGACAGGGTGACTATAAATAAAACATTAAGATTGACAAGAAAAGGAACAAAATGCAGACAGTAACTCCATCATTAAATCAGCAGTACAGGTTTAATATGGGAAGTCATGAGGTATCTACATTGTATGGCATGACTGATACATATGAGTTACATGAAAAAAGCTTATTAAGAAATTCAAGTAGTCTAGAAGTAGAAGAAGAAGGCGGTTTGTTCAAGGGGCTTTCGCTCTCTGTCCAGTGTGTTACAACAATTAGTTCTCTAGTCTGTGCGGACAGTCCGAGCGAGTCTAGCAGTCTGTCATCTCTCTATGTACATGCTGCGGCGTGGGGAGGGGACACGATGCTGACGTTACAGCACATTTTAGAACAAAAGGACGAAAGTGCCAAGTTAGTCAGGTCAAACAAAGACACAGTGAACCAACCTGTCTGAAACGACCACTTAATTGCCAAGACAAAGAAAGGCCGTTTTAGACAGGTGGTCTTCTTGAAAAGCGACAAGAAAATTGTTATTGACGAGTCATTGGAACCTGATTATTTTTCTAGGTGGTCGTCTTGCGCACATGGCAGCTTGATGAACAGGCTTGACTGTATACACAAATAGACACTCATCAATCATTATTGACAACAAGGAAATTTCTATCATAGTCTTGTTAGCCACGTCTGGAGTTCAAACCATGTGATCAGCACCAAAAGGTGAAAACAGTATCCTAAAAAATGTGAAGTTTTCCCTCAACAAACCATTTCACTGAATGGCACACTCATCCTTTAGTACTAAAATGTCATCATGGTTATCAGTTCTGTGGGTGTGGAGAGTATCAGAGAGGAAATAAAACGACTATACAATGAAGGCCTATACATTTGCTTATAAATAGAACAATACCATATAATCTGTGTGTACATCCCACCTAGCATGTCTCTACAAGCATCAAAACTTTCCACAGATAGAAGGTCTATTGTAGCTTAGAAGAGGCCTGTTTACACTTCTACTAATTCATTTACTTACAATTCTTTTTTTTTCATTTTTTTTTTTCAACAAGTGGAGGTGAAATTAAATAATCTTTTATCCTAGATATCATTCTACGATGAGTACGTCGAGTTTCCTGTGCACTGAGTTCAGCACATTAAGACACATCACAATGTTCCCTAGTCACAGATTGCTTACTGACTACATTGGATAATAACAAAACTTCATCAATTTGCAGCTTAACTTCTGTACAGTCTAAAAGCAACAATCTAAAAGCAATAACCACCTCCACTAACCCTCAGATCAACTGTCAAACATTTCAACAGATCTCATGCATTGTAAGGGTAAATATTCATTCTTTTTGTAACCTGCAACAACAGTGTTGGTGGATAGAAGAGTAATACAAAGATGAAGAAAGAAAAAAAAAGAGAAAGAAGTGTCAAAGCAAGACTGGTCTTGGCACAGAGTGGTAGTCACGTTAGATAAATGCAAAAGAGCCAAAACCACTGCCTCACATCGGAGAAAAGTGATGGAATCCATGTCACCCCGACGCTTGACTGACAGTAATTTCTGAGCCCGTATGAACAATCACCCCCATGACAACTTATGCCATCTGCTGATGGCTGGAGAAAGCAATCAAGTCATGGTCCACCCTGCTATTGGACAAACATCCTAATGTTGGGGATGTTTCCACTAAACAATGGGGGGAATCTATGCCCCCTGCCCCACCCTGCCTTACATTTCTCCAGGATAGCAAAGATAATTAATATATGACTTTATAATACAAATTGCTTAGCTCTGGGATATACAAAATTTAAGTCACTTGAACCACATACAGTTTGCACCAACATGCTTTCTACAACAGTCCTGCGCACAGGCACACATTGGCACTGAATTGAACACACTTGCTCCCACCCTGAAACATATGGCATATATGCACATATTCCAACCGCCACACACACACACTCCAAATAAAGTTTCTTCCCCTCCTTCAAACATACACACTGACATGTATAGATCTATGCTTGGATTAACACACACACAACAGACATGTATATTACAAGCACATAGGAACAGTTGCATAGAGCACTTCCCACTACTGGCTGTTATCTTGGTGTAGTAGTTAAAAAGCAAATGAAGTTAAAATTTAAATTTAAATGTAAAAAAAAATGGGAGAAATATTACAAAATACATGGTAATCTGTACACTGTGACACAATATGATAAATTATCGCTTTGTTACTGCAATAATATGTATAACTCTTTGTTGTACAAGAATAGACAATTTGTGTAGGAATGGTCTCATAGTTGATGCATATCATAAGAGTAAACAAGGGCGAAACATGAATGAGGAATGGGCAAATTTCAAGTTCCAACACAGCGACTCGTGTCCCTGGTCAGACTCATTGCTTTCAATTTCATTGACACAAAGACGAAAGGTCAACCGTTGCACTGAGCCAGTCAGTATTGCCATAGAAGGGCATTGAGCTGGTCAGCATTGCCATAGAAGTGGACTGAGGGGTCAGCATTGCTTTAGAAGTGCTCTGACTCTGAGCCAATCAGCATCGTATCAGTTAGTGTTGCTGTAGAAGAATCGAAATGGCTGTTAGGGCTGGCAACGTTGGCCGGCAGAGAGAACACAGACCCATATCCTCGCACCAGTCTAGAGCGGGCACATGACAACCCTAGTGATGTATGGTCAAACTGAGATGGGGATAAAGACGAGTTTTCTCCATGAATGCTGAGCTGTGGCGCCTTGAGCAGATCCTACAAATTTTCCTATTGAGCTTTTAAAATAATTAGGAACAGTGTTAACAAGTGCATATAATACAAGGGTTTTGTTTCAAGAAAACCATAATTTGGATATATTGCTAGTCTTTGATCATGAACTACAGCCCAACGCGCCCAGTATACTAAGCTGTACCTCAGGCTAGGCTGTCCTCAAGTACAGTTTAAAATGACTTCTATCCTAACTAAACAGTCTTACACCGCTGCTAGACTGTGAGCTCAGTTAGTTGGAGCTGATCTGGTCATGAGAATGGTTTGAGAGGGGCCGGGGGGAGGGAAGGACCCTGTGTTCATGACGAGGACCCTGTGTTCATGACGAGGACCCTGTGTTTGAGGACATCACAATCGTATTATATCGTAGTTTAGTCACAACCAAAATGAGGACGCAGACACCAGTTCGCAGGTCAAGCACTGACCACAGAACGGCGTTCCGAAACATTTCACAGTCCCGTCAGTGTTGTCACAACCATTAGCTACTGCTTACCAACTTATGACTCAAGTCCTCCACGTAGGAGCAGCCACAACCTTTTATGAGGTCATCTTTGAGTCAGTTGTGTGTGAATAGCTGCGGGCAGACGTCACCCAATCACAACCTTATAGAACAGCCAGTGACCGACTACCTGGCACCCGCACCACTCAGCCATATACCTGAGGAGTTCACCCTGTACACAGCTATGTGTCAAACTCAAACTTCCTCCTTCACAGAAGTTACATTTCCTTGGGGCTCGGCGCCACCCTGTTAGTACCACCACCTCCAACTTCCTTTTCTTTTCCTTCTATAAAACTCCATCATATGTTGACACACAGCAATCCATCTCGTATTTACTCCATGCTCCTTTCGGTTCAGGCTAGACTTGAGTGGTGTTCCCAGTTTTCGTTAACTTTGGGCTCAAAAGTTTTGTATAGAATGTGAAGAATTGACTGTGGTCTCTCACTGTCCGTTGAGTTTAGATTCGATGGTCATCAGAGTTTTGGAAGCTTTTGGCTTGTACTTGATGGTGTCCTCCCCTGCCTCCTGGGCAAAGTACTTCATCTTGTCCCTGAACGACATGCGGTCCGTGCCCGGGCTGCCTCTCTGGGAGGCCATCCTGTTGGCTTCTATCCGCGAGCGCGGGTCCCTGTATACTTCCTGCGCTCCGATGACGTTGGGCGTGGTGCCGGAGCTGTTGTAGACAGCTGGGCTGTTCCCCTCGGGTACGCCGCTATTGTTGATGGCGGGTGGGGGAGGGGAGGGAAGATTAGACGTGTCAAAGACTTCCGTTTCCGTGTTGTTGAAGTTTGGCGGCGGGATGCCTTGGTCCGAGGACTGAGAACCTGTGGGAGATTTGTAAGAGGAGACGGAGTGGCTGGGCGTGCGCTCCTTGTAGGTGTTCATCTGAGTATTGAAGGATACAGACTTCTTGGCGGGGGCTGGCGGCTCCTGCCAGTTCTTCATCGCTGACGGTAGTGACGACGAGGATAACGTTGAGGACATACCTGACCCAGACGTGGGAGGGGGAGGGAACTCCTGACTATTGCTGCCACGGAATGAGGCTCGTTGCTGGTGCTGGCTGAATGTGTCGTACGAGGATTTCCTCTCCGGGGGTGGCGGGGCCAGGACGGACGGGTCCTGTGGCTGTGGGGCGTTGCTGGCGGGCAGACCTGACACGTTGGCATACTGGCTGTAGCCTGGTGACTGACCCCCGCTCTGCCCGGAGTTGCTCGAGTCAAGACGTCTTCTCATGTCGGCCACACGCACGGGCCGCTGCTGGTCCAGTCTCTGCTGTTTCTCCAGGGCCAGCTGCTGCTGCATGTACTGGTCGTCCTCACGGCGGATCTCCTCGCGGATTCGCTTCTCCTCCGCCTCCCGCTGCTCCTGAAGCTCCTGTCTCCTCTCCCTCTCCTGTGAACAAGGAAGAGAAAGGTAGTGGTCAAATACTACACACTAGATCACAGCAAGAGACAGAAAAACTGCAAAAATAACTTCAAATGATTGATTGTAAATCTTCAATTCTAATTCACTCTTGAAAAGTATGCCTTCATCCAATGACCTTGGATCTTTGAATTCAAAACAGGTTTGATGGCAAAATTTTCTGATAGTGTAACCTTTATCAACTGCACTGTAGCCTCTCATGGAGCATCATTTCATTGAATCCTGAGAAACCGTTTCCATAAATGTCCAGAAATAATAAAAAAAAAATTGAGTGAATAATGAGAACAGATGTGACTCTTCTTGCCGTGCATGATACATGTTACAACCCCAGGATACAATTACTCTCAAACTTCAATGAGGATCTATGTCCCATATAAGATAGGAGGCTAAAGATCCAAATCTTGGAGAAAAAAAAAACACAACTTACAAATTGCCTTCGTTTATTAAGCTCCTCTTCCCTCCTCTGATTCAACTTCTCTTCTTCTTTCATCAATTGTCGCTTCTGCTCCTCATAGTTTTGTCTTTGCTTTTCCCGAGATTCCTGTAAAAAACCAAAAGAAATCACACTTTAGTGAAACTACAGTAAACTTTAATTCAAGCATTTCATTCTTGTCTATTGTTATCCGTAGTAAAGATTGTAACTTTTCTACAACAAGAAAAAAGCTTTTTTAGCCCGCTCCCTCCCTGAACTTCATGTGACCCTCTCTTCAGATATAGATTAATACACCCTGAATGTACTCAGTACAAAATCCAGAGTAATCTAATTCACAAACAGCTTAGAACCTTTGCTGACCACATAAACCCTACATATCCCTAAACCATGACCATGCAGAGAGAGAGCTAAAGAAAGATTTTCTTCTACATCCTCAATGAATGAAAAGATATGAAAGTTCCGACAATGATGTAGTGAGAGCTAGTGTGTGGGTGACCTAAATGTTTCCCTCACTTTCTGCTGCCGTAGTTGTTCCTGGTGCTCCTTGGTTCTCCTCTCCTGCTTCCTCTGCATCCTCTGTCTCTGCTCCTCCCGATCCTTCTCGTACATCTCCAGCCGACGCTCCATCCTAAAACAGGCAGAAGTCAGAAACTCAGCATTGGCATTGTTTTCTAGTTTCTTGCCTTACTCTTGAATTTTGCCCAATCTCAACTTATCTTCACATCTCTTTCATTATTATGAGTCCTTTTATGTAACGCCTATTATGCGTTCTGTGTCAATTTCAAGATCTAAAATATCCAGAGCTCAGATAACTTTCACCACCTTGTACAGATATTTCAATAGTGATTATACATTCCCAAAATTCAGGAAATGCTGCCCATCTAAGTTTGATGAGCTGAACATATTTTCTATCAACTGGACTTGATTTATATACTCTTTATTGAACTAAAACGACTTTTATGGGAGCACACCAAACTTCAATATCAGACAAGTATATTGATACGTAAACTTGACTTAGAACTGCTCCTCAACATTTGAGATAACTACAGCAAAACAAAAATAATGTTTTCTCTTACGCCTGCAGTCGGTCCTGTTCCCTCTCAGCATCTGCTCTCTGTTGTGACACCTCAAAGTCGCGGATACGATTGCGAGATTTCTCCAAGTCTTCCCTCAAGCTCTGTATTAATCTCTCACGTGTCTGAGGGAAAGACAGAACAATGAATCAGTCAATATATTCAATGTCTTTATCAATGCAAAATTACAAAAGCTAACTAAGACTATACATATAGGCCTGAATTGTAGACTGACAAAAACACACGGAAGACAAAAGAAATCAACAGTACAGAAGATGAGCAGATTCGACATCAGAATGCATGTCTGTGGTCAGAGAAAAAGTGCAAGAAAAGGCTGTGGAGGGTACAGGGCACACAGCTGACATAAAAATGGATAGAAAGTTTCAATGACACATGTCGCAAATACAAAACAAAAGACTACACTAGGTAGAATTCTCATGATGTTGCTTGGTTAAGAAAATAAAAGACTACAACAGAAAAGAAAAGCCTGAAAATACATGAACACAACAGGAGAGCGAAAAGAAAAATTGAAAACCATCTGGGCAAACTCACAAAAATACGCTCAGTCACATCATCATCGTCATCATACTCATAGTCTCCCCTCTCTGCAATCTCACGTACTCGTCTCTGGAACTCCTGCTGGGTTTTCAGCTTGCGTAGGCGCTCCTGATCCTGCAAAGCAATGAGATGTGTTTAACTTTGGATTTACTCATACTACATTCTGTGTGTGCTCTCACAAGGAAATATTTCTAAGTGAGCTCAAAAAGGGAGCAGACAGCACTGGTCATCCCACCATGTATGTCAGCCGGTTTGCCACATGTCTTAGTAACACCCTAAATGACATAATTTGGAAAGTTTTAGCAATGTTCAACCCAAATAAGAGAAAGAAGAAATGGCCAGTCATGTGAAAGAATTCATTTTTGCAGCAGTGTATGTGACCTATCTCATTTATAGTGCATAATGACTGAATGGTAAGTTCAAATTAACAAGACACCTGGAAGAGGAAATCCTCTGCTGCTCAAAAATTTATCACACTTGTTATGGTTGTAGACGAGGATTTATCCGGCTGGTGATATTGCCAGTTGTAATTACTCCTTAAAACTTGTGATTACAACTTGGCAATTCCACTCATAGAACAAATACTGATCTACAACCATAGCTCGAGCAATAAATTCTTCTTCTGCACTATACAATACTGTGTAATAGCGTAATATAGCACAACTAGCCCTCCTCACAGCATGACCTACCGCAGGGTTTAAGTAGGGCCGGGCCTCCAACTCAGCAATCTCCTGTTCTCTCGCTCGGTACAGCTCCTCCTGCTCTTCCTCCTCAGCTTTCTCCCGAGCGTCGCGATCCCACGCCGAACGAGACGAACCCTCACTGCGGTCCCGGGGTTTGGGCTTCAGGGCTGGGGTCACGGGCTTCATCTGGAACCCCTGTGACTTGAGGGCTGGGTTGTCGTACGACTCGTACTCCGAGGGAGGCTGTGGTACGGGAGGAGCCTGACTGTCCGGGCCCGACGAGGAGTGAACCTCTGAGGCAAAGCCAATGTTCTGGTAGTTGGGGTGAAGCTCTGACTCTCCCAGGTTCGAATCCTGAACCATCTGATAACCTAGCGGAGAGTTTCTGGTGTCCACTCCAGGAGGAAGTACTCGATTTATTGAATGCTGTTGTTGCTGCTGCTGCTGCAGGTTTTGCTGTGGAGGCTGTTGCTGGTAGCGACCTGGGGGTTGTTGTTGCTGCTGTTGTTGTGGAGGCGGCTGGTATTGTTGCTGTTGCTGCTGCGGTGGCTGCTGGAAGCTGTTTGGACTGTACCTCGGATTTTGCCTGGAAGGAGAAGACAAACTCATTTCACTGATATGTCTCATGCTGTTCTGAAAGAGAATATTCTGATCATGATCAGGATTATATTTATGAGAAAATGGACACTACAAAGGATCATTGTTGCCTAACCTGTTGTTATGGATGCTAAGTGATTTTAGGGAAGTGACAAACTTACGTACCTAGTACTATTCTAGAAGAAAATGGATTGTTTACTATTTGGACAGGAAAAAGAAAAAATTACAAAGCACTTAGCTTTTTAAATTGGTAAAAGAATAAATACTATTAACAGAATGCCTCAACTATTTCATTCATGAACCATAAAATATCTTTAGAGTTAATTTCTATAAGTACAGCTTTCTCAGCACTGTTCATGGCTTATAAGACTGTTTGCAGTTTTTTTTCCCGATGACTATAAATAAAAATGTGATGAGAATACTCCATACATCTGAGCACATGTTTCATAAGTATCCATTCTTTTTATACCAAAGCTGTCCAATACATTGCTCAGGGATGTCACTTGTGAATATAATTTGAATTTAAAAAGATGTGAATACAAATGAAAAGACAATAATCAGATCCAACTAATGTGGCGTAAACTCGAGTTGAACACAAGTGCTATTTGTTCTTCACAGTGAAGCTAAAGGGGAACAAAGCCAAACTTTTCTCCCTGCAGTATTCTCAACTCCCGACCCCTCCCCCAGCTTGCGACTTGTGACTCACCTGACATCAGTGGCCAGGTACTGGTTGGTCACGTTGATATGCTCCATCAACTTCGCCTGCTCCTCTGCCAACTTCTTCTCAACCAAATCCTCCTGCGAGGGCGGGGGCGGGAGTGGGGGAAGATCGTCCTGGAAGTCCTCGCCATGACCCGGGCTGGGTAGATCGTTGTGGCTGGGTGGGGGCGGGAGGTCGTGCGGGTCTCCCGGGTAGCCTCCTCCGTACTGCGGGCTCACGTCTTGTCGGAAACTGACATTCTGGTGTGGGGCACCTCGTGGTTGGCGAGGGTCTGGGTAGTGAGGGGATGGGGTGCTGTTGTTTGCACTGCTGCGCATGTCAGGTTGCTGTTGCTGCTGCTGCTGTTGTTGTTGTTGGGGGTAACCTCCTCTCTGATGCTGTTGAACATTTCGTGGGTCTGTCATTGTCCGCGGATCAATCACATTCCGAGGGTCGGGAGCACTTCTCATGTCTGGTATGTTACGAGGGTCTGACATATTTCTTAAGTCATTGCGTGGGTCTGGCGTGCCACGGAGGTCTTGCATATTTCTAGGGTCATGAGATCCATTCCTCGGATCAGGCATGTTGGGGCCATTTCTTGGGTCGGACATCATCCGAGGATCTTGACCATTCCTAGGGTCTACCATGCCACGAGGGTCCTGGCCATTTCTTGGGTCCATCTGAGCTGCCCGGTTGTCCTGTTGTCCCCTAATGGCGGGCTGTGGATAGCCTGGCTGTTGGACCATATGTGGCGGGACCTGTTGGCCCGCAGGGGACGACGGCTGGCGGTCACCATAGAAATGAGGCTGTGTCTGTCGGTTATCCATTCGCACTTGTGGTACTTCCACTGGCTGAACACGAGCTTGGTTCCTCTTGGGCGCGATGGGTGGTTTTGGCGCTACTTTAGGCCGCAGTTCGTTCTCACTTGGCGGTCTCTGCAGCTGATGGAATGCTGGTGAAGGCTCTTGCTGTAGGGGTGTCGTGTTCTCATAGAAGTTTGGCTGCCGGTTGTACGAGGTGTTGCTCACCTTCTGAGGCGCACCGCCAGTAGGTGCGGGCTGGCTGAACAGACGCTGGTGGGCTGTGGGCTTTGGTGGCGGGTTGTGCTGGGGTTGAGGTGGGACATCCCTGGCCTGTGGTCCCACATTGCTGTAGGGCGGGCTGTTCCCACCTTCATATTTGTCCTGCCATTCCCGCAGTTTACTGGCCGACACATCCTCCGACCGCGGCCTTGCCGTCGGCCCATCCTGGATGTTATTCACATCTCGCCCGTGAGGGTCATAGTAGGCCGACTGAGGCCTGCCATCTTTGGCACTGTTGGAGGAGGCTCGTGACGACACTGACGATCTGTCCGACGTCCTGGCGGCAGGCTGCGGATAACCTTGGCCAGCCCCAGGGGGATATTGGCTACTGCTTCCTCTGCCCTGACCAGGGAGGTTCTGGCGGGGATCAGCAAAATTGTACTGTTGTCTGGGTGCTCCGTCATATGATGTTCTCTCACCCGAACCCTGCGAAGGCGGATAACTTGGCTGGTTTTCGTAATCATTTGGCCGCATGTCCTGTCGTCGACCCCCAGGCGAGTACTGACCGTAGCCGGGAGAGGATGGATGCAACATGCCCACTGACTGGGCGGGTCGCATACTGGGCTCCACTGCACCACCGGCATTACCACTGCGCTGGTCAAAGTTGGTTTCTACATGCAGGTTGGAGGTTGACTTGGAGCGAGGATCACCGATATCTCTCCGCTGATACGGGTCGGGGTTAGTACCCCTGGGGTCCTGGCCTCGCTGACGGTCTTGGTCTGGAAAAATAAGAAGGTTCATTAGATTTTGTTTTCTCAAGTTAGAGGCCAAAACTGATTCAGCAATTCAAAATATTGATGGTAAAGTAGGAAGACAAAGCAGGGGGAGACATAAAACATAAATTGCATCAATTTCTGCTGCCTTTATAAGCCAGCAACACAAGTGATACATTAGAATCCTTAGTGCAATGAGTAATAGACAAAAAATTCTTAGATTAAAACAATTCATGTACAAATTCAAAGTAGCAACAAAACATCTCCCCCATCCCCCCTCCTCTCCCACCTTCCTTTTTTCCTCTCACTGCATCTTTCTCCCTCCTCCTGGTGCCACTTACCGTATCCGTTCACATGCTTGTTATCCAGGCCATCATAGGGAGGAGGCGGTCCGTCATCTTTGGCCATTTTCATTGCACCGGGCCCGCGATTGTGGATGGCTGAAGAAATAAGACACAAAGCTATTGCCATTTGTCTGTATGCACAGAAACCTTCTTGAAACTTAAGTTGTAATTTTTTTTATCAACAGCAAGCAGCAATAGACTTACAACGTCAACTCTTTTTTCAGAATATACAATGTGGTCTTCCCACTCACTTACGCCTCATTGGTGTCTGTGGTGTAATGGTTAGACTCTTTCCCTATCATGCATAAGACTTGATTTCGATCACACAACTGGTTGATCTCTGCATCTTTCTGTTGGAATTCGCCCCTCTCAGCTTGGGTTGGCCCTGCCAGCGCAAAACTAACAACCGAATCACTCACACCTCGTGAGTGATTGATGAGAACTCTTGATGCAGTCTCCATTCTACTTCTTTCTGTGTGCTACTATTTTGCAATGATAGGCCTTATTGTTTAACCTTCACTTCAAAATGTTTCATATATATACATTGGTCTACCTTTTCTCAGCAGCTTTGTACTTATCTTCATGCTGGCACTAAAATGACTTTACAAAGCAAGAAGTGCCCTAAACCTTCAAGCAAACAGAGACAACAATCACGTCTGCTCACCTCTCTGGCTGGTGGGGGACGGCTGACTCAGCAGGTTGCTCAGGTTACAGTAGAAAGCTCCCTGCTTGGCCACCTTCAGGCGAACCACTTGACCTGTCTTGGTCATCAGCTCCGCAGCCCTGGAGGAGGGAATGAAAAGAACAAATTACAAGTCTGTCCTTGAGAAAAATGCTATCCAATGGCATTAGCTGGGAGAGAGATAGAAGGAGAAAAAGCAATGTGTGTGTCCTAGACAGGGACTGTATTGTCCAACAATGGATGAAAAACTCCCATAATAACAATGATAATAATAGAGCAAAATATAAATTCTGCAAATTCTTCACTATAATTATACTCTTTGATGATGATAATGAAAAAGATTTGACAACAGTGATCATTATTGAGTACATTACAACAAAGTTCTATTATTCAAGACTCCCTTAACATTTTTTTTTCAACTCTGTTGATGACATTGCCAAGTTGTTGATTTTCAAAGATGCTGTTCACAAAAACACAGGAAAGGGGGAAATGTGTGAGGAAAGAGAAACAAGAAAGTGAAATGCAGGCAAATGAGGATGTTGGTTTTGTTGAGAATCTACAGCACTATCCACCCAATACGAACACTTAGAAAGAATTGTAAGGAGCAGACCATACCACAGCGTCTGCCATCTACCCACAATGAGGAGGATAGGGAGAAGAAGCAGAAAGTGAGTGTGATATATCGAGGTGCCGCCTTTCCATGGGAGATATTCATCTATAGAGAGGCCATCTCCTTTTTTTTTTTTTCCCACTTCTCTTGCCTCTTGTTCTCTTTTGGTATGGTTTCTCTTCCTCCTTTCC
>JAUKPP010006456.1:0-18217 GCA_032273245.1 Phyllaplysia taylori | reverse complement strand
CCTCAACAGCCGTCACACGTGCCTCAACAGCCGTCACACGTGCCTCAACAGCCGTCACACGTGCCTCAACAGCCGTCACACGTGCCTCAACAGCCGTCCCATGTGCCTCAACAGCCGTCCCATGTGCCTCAACAGCCGTCCCATTTGCCTCAACAACCGTCGAATCCACCCAAACAACCATCACTTTTATTTAAACAGAAGCACTTTTTACCTCAACAGTCATCATATCTGCCTCAAATGCCGTTGCATTTACCTCAACAGCCATCAAATTTGCCCCAACAGTCATCGGATTTAAAGCAGCATAGAGAGCAGCATAATACACCTCAAAAGGTGTCACTTTTGCCTCAAAACACGCCCCCTTTGCCCAAACAGCGGTCTATTTTGCCCAAACAGCCATCATATTTGCTCCACCAGCCGTTACATCAATTTCAACATCAGTCCCACTTGAATCAACAGTCGCTACCAAATGCCACACATTTAATGCATACACCACCCACTTTTCCGCAAAGGCCCTATTTCAATCTGCCTGCAGCATACAAACCTCTTCAAACACTCTCACAAGGCCCAAATTACCCGTATCTCTTCCCTGTTTTCCCAAATCTACAAATGTCCGGAGCAGGACCCCAAAGGGTACTGTTCAATCATCCAACAGCATCTGGTTCATCTACGGCTGCTCATTTCTCTGGGCAAGAAACAGGACAGCAACAAACAAGGCAAATGTCTCTCGTACGCCAAACATCGTCGACCACAGAGGGTGAAGGCAGTGGTTCTTCAAGTCAACGGGGCTCAGCTATTGATTCGAACCTCGCACCTCAAGGTGGTGGATTTGGCCAACAAAATTTCCACCAACGAGACAAAGTCACTGGATCAATAGTGGTGCCAACTCATGGTGAAAACGCGAGGAGGGTCAATCAAACTGAGCAGCGCGGGGAACCGACAGAAGTTTTACCCGCCCCAGCGCCCGGGGATGCAACAACAATAATGGCCAACCGTGGGCTCTTTACAGGAATGTTTAATTTTGTTGACAAAACAAATCCTTTGCCTTTAAGTCCTGGCTATGTATGGGCACGTAACAGCGCCGGCTACGTTGAACCCATGCCTGTTCATTTGACCACTGAACAGAGTCTCGGCAAAAATAGACCCACAGAAAACCCAGCGAAACGGGAAAACAGAAAGGGGAAAAAAGGGATAAAGAATTCAAGTCCAATTCTAATGGGAGCCTCTCCAAATGCATCATGTTCTACAATTGGGTTCAATAGAGATCTGCAAGGCAGTGCACAACCTCCAGTTCTAAACCTTGAAATGGCCTCAAAAAGTGTGCACCACGGAGCAAGCCCAGAAGAAAAGCCCCACACCCCACACAGAGATACACAAAAGAGGCAAAAGTTGAGAATAAATACACAGTCAGGGGTGCAAGTGTCAAAGCAGTTGGAGAACCACTTGCTAAAACAAACGCCAGAGAGAGAACAGCAGCAACAGAGACAAGAAACGCCACAAGAAACTTACCCTCGTGACACCAACAGTCCTCAAACAGAGCCCCTGGATTTAAGAAAAGAGGTCAAAACCGCACGTGACAGGCTGACTCCAGGCCAGATCCCGCACACCTCTCACCCCGCGCCACAGACAGGTTTGAGGGAAGTTCAACAAGATCAAGGACCTCAGGCCAGTGGTTTCGTGGGGCATACTGTAGTTTGTTCATCGATTGGCACAGCTGCATTGACACACCAGAAATATGCTAAAGCCAGACAAACTGAGGTTCTCCACCCTTCAACAGCTTTCAACGAAGACATGCAAGGCAACTTGCAGCGTCCGGTGGCAAAACCCGATTCGAGAACAGCAATTGTCGACCACGAAGCAGGAACGCAGCCACTACAGTCACAGCCACAACATCGCCAAAATTTGCAGAGAAAGAAATGTTCATTGTTGCGGCTACATCAACAGGTGCAGCATAATCTAGAAAAGCAAACACAGTCTCAGGAGCGAGGGCAAGATCAGCAACCCCGGGAGCAGAGACATGAAAGCACAACACCACAGCAAAGTAGAAACACAAAGATCGACACGGTCCACACAGCGCCTGCAGCTTCGGGAACAGAGTTGAAAACAGCACATGAATTACCGAGGAAACGCCAAGCTCCGCGTACATCTACTGCATCACTGACCCCACTGACGGAACGTTTAATGGCGGAACTACAGTATCGAACAACTCAAGACAAGTCCGTTGCTGGCGGTTCGGCGAAACGTGCTTCAGATTGTCCCCAGTTTAGCCAAACAGTGTTGCCACGACAGAATTATGCTGAAAAAAGGCAAAATGCTGAAAAAAGACAAAATGAAGAAAAAGTTGAAGACCTTCGACGTGTATATTTGCTTCATGAGGAACATAGTCCATTGTGTCACACAGAAAGGGCACCAGAAGGTCGTATCAATCAAGAGCACAACTCTGGTGGTGAAGGTTCAAGGTCATCAAAAGATCATGCGGGCACTCAAATGCCAGAAACTTGCTCCAGAACAAGTGAGACCAGGGCGACAGGCAAATCGGAGACACAAGCTTGTAATGCAATGACAAGCACCACGATTCGAGACCACAATGAGGAGATGCCAAATACTCCACCGATGCCTGTTGATGCATCTCTGCCAAAGAAAGTCCGTCGCAAAGACCCCGAGAGACGCCCACCTGAGACAACACACACCGTAAGTATACACATAGTTTGCCATTCACCCCCAAAATAGTAATGAAATTATTATTTACCGGCGCTGTGGTGTAATGGTTAGGCTCTTCGCCTGTCATGCGGAAGACCCGAGTTCATCCCGAAGGCGGACTATCTGGTGTGTTTTTTTCTGCTGGGATTTCCCCCCCTCAGCCTCGGTTGGCCCTGACAGGCAGAGTCAAAGTAGTCCGTCTCTTAAATAACCTTACAGTGTTGCAGGGGACGTAAAGCTGGTAACCAAGACCCAGACTTTTATTTGCTTGGGCTGATAGGAACAGATCAGGCAGATTTGTTGCTGGCTTTGTTTTTACTCCAAGCAACTATCAGGTAGCACTGCCGTCTGTGGTGTAATGGTTAGGCTCTTCGCCTACCATGCGGAAGACCCGAGTTCAATATCACGTACGGACTATTTTGTTTTTCTGCTGGGATCCATCCCTCTCAGCCTAGATTGGCCCTGACAGGCAGGCTATAGGTAGCACGTCTCTTAAATGACCTTACAGTGTTGCAAGGGACGTAAAACTGGTAACCAAACAAAACCAAATAGCTTAACATTGACCTTTAGGAAAAGATCTGCTGGTGTTTTTTGTTTAAGCAATAAATTTAACAGAGGGAAGTGAAGCCAACGATTTGTCTCTGGGTGGATTCATCAAAAGAGATTTAGGATAGGGCCCGACGGTGAATTAGAAATGAAAACGAACGGACAATCAAAAAGACAGATGACGGAAGAAACTTAGCAGAGATGCATCAACAACATCGGTGAGGTATTTGGCAGTCTGTCCGCTGTGGAAGAAGAATAGACGTTTGCAAGAACGGTGCAACTTGAGTTTGCGCAACATTCTTACAAATACTAGTTAAGTAATCCATGTATCTATTCTTCTTTCACAGCCGGCAGACTCCATGGCAAATAGAAGCAAGATGGGGTGCAGCACTGGCTCGAATTCGTCTGCAGAGCAAAAGTCTGGGAATCGGATGTTAGCACCTAGGTCTGAGATGCCGCGGGAGAAAAATATTGGCGACTACGGTGCTTCAAGTTCAAAACAGACACATTTGCCTCTCAGCATGTCTGGCAAAACGGACAAAACCCCGCACCCTGATATCCCACATCACATCTCAGGGTTGTCTGGGGCACCACCAACATTACTTTCACAGAATCAATTAATTTTCGAGACAAACACTTTGCACAATGACTTAGACAAAACATGTAGTAATTTTCCTGTAAAATCTAACGATCTCGTATCAGGTTTTGGGTTGATCGACTCCGAAAACGCCATGAGATCAGGACCAACCGCAGAACGCCCGGAAAGGGCAGCCTGGGACATGGACTTGGAC
The DNA here is from genome assembly GCA_032273245.1 of Phyllaplysia taylori. NCBI lineage: Eukaryota > Metazoa > Mollusca > Gastropoda > Aplysiida > Aplysiidae > Phyllaplysia > Phyllaplysia taylori. The sequence goes on along the minus strand of JAUKPP010006456.1, from coordinate 14,183 downwards.
AGCTGCCATCGAATGGTCTCTCTTTTGGATCATGGCGCCGACTTGTCAACTTTGCAGGAGCAATCTGTTTCTCAAGAGGCCTTGGGTCTCTTCAGAGCGGAACAGCCTGGTGTTGCCAGGATAGAACAATCAGTCAGAGATTCGGAGTCAAATCCAACATCCCCTGAGACGTCTCCCCCGGATCTCTCCCAGTCTGAGTACGACAGTGTGTCCATGTCGCCACCGGTGCTTTCTCCCCAGCATACACCTCGCCATTGTCAGACGCCAAGACAAGCTGAAGATGTAAACCACGATTTGTCGGATTCATCGCCTCCCGTCCTTCCCTGTTACGGCCATATGTGGAGGCAAGAGTCAGAAGATGTAAACCACGAACTATCGGATTCATCCCCTCCCGTCATTCCCTGCTACGGCTATACTTGGAGGCAAGATTCAGAGACAGGTATGTCCGGTCACGGCAAATCCAAGCATTCTGGTTCGGAAGAATGTCCATCCTTGAATTTCCAAGACCTCATTGCATGTACTTTAGACCAGGAACAAAATTTAGGCGAGGCGCAACCTTCAGAAAGATGCAATCAAAGACTCGAAGGTGTAGACCAACACCGCGAGAAACGTAATCTACAGCAAGAAGCTGTCCTTGTTGAACCCACACCTGCCACAACTGGTAACAATTCTAAAACGCTCAAACATTCTGATCCACGAGAATCAGCTTCTAAGCCTGGTATATCAAAACCTTACAAAGCAGTAAGATTTCTGATACCTCCAAAGAAAGGGAACAAACAAGGTTATCAAAATTTCCAAACTGGCCAACGTCCAGACCGGTCTAAGAAAACACTTTTAACAAAGAAGGTATCAAGGGCGCAGTCGGCTGGACCATCGGCTGGCAAGTCTAGTTACACGGAGATTAGGGAACGGGTTGCCACTGTAGGGTCGAATACACAAAAGTTCATCGCTAAATCCTCACTGCTAAATAAAGTAAGAAATACGGAAGGAGTGCTGGCTGGCGACAAAACCTCTGTAACACAAGGAGAAGTGAATTCTGATCGTGCACAGCATTCTAGACCGAGAGTAGAAAGAAGTAACAAATATCTGCAAGTAGAACAAGGTGCTGGGCTCATTGACAACGAAGAAAATGCACCTCTGAACCTCGACTTCCATCCCATCGTTTCCCCAGCCAAGGGTTTTTATGTGGACAATTACAGCCCGGAAACCCCAGAGTCAGGTGGAGACAGTTCACTGAGTAAATGCAGGGCAAGGGATAGGGTGGGAACATCCCTGGCCTGCAACACTAGAGAAGAACAATTGATACGTCCATTTCACTCCAGCGAACTATCAAGCCCACAAATCCGCCATACTGGAACTGATCGTGGGTCGATTGACGGAGCAACTCCTCGTGGCTTTACAAAGCAAGCAAAGACAGACAGAAAACTCGTCCCTACTTCGCCCACAGTGTTGAAATTTGATGGAGACATTAGTCGAACAAAGAAGACAATCAAAGCTGTCCATATATTACCTGCAGTTGTGAGGAAAAGAGTCAGACGAGAGGAAACGAAACAACTCAAGGCAATCGTTGAAATGAAAGCACGTGGTTCTAACAAGAATTCTAACAAAGGACAAAGGGGTTTGGTGGGATCGCAGAAGCCATTAGGAGTGATGAAGGATATTTCTAACATCTTGATGGGCATGGACTCAAACAAAACATCCCCGGAAAGAAAATCAGAGAACGCCAAAGAGTATAAAACAAAGTCTACAGAAATTGATCAGTGCCCCAATTCGAAACAGAAGCAGCCGACCATCTCGAAAACGTCGATGATTTCTGAAAGCAAAATGCCCAAGAATAGTAACGTACAGGAGACTTCCGACCCTGTGTGTTTGGAAACAGTAACACAAGCATTAGATACAATTCCCATGTTGCAGTCTCCATCTATAGACGTTTTGGAAAAATGCTCAAGTGGCAACGAAAACTCACGGAGGTCTGTAACAGAGACGCGCGATGCGACCATTATGTGTTGTTTACTCAATGCTCGGCACTTGCGCTCGGAGTGCCCAAGAGCAACGGCAAATCTCTTCAATGAAAGTGAGGTTTTCACCAGGATGACTAAAATACTTCCGGAAAGACATGGTAGTATGACTTTCAATCAAAGGAAGAGACACAGATCCCTACCATCTTTATCAGAACTTTCTCCTAGGCGTGTAGAAAGTGGACAAAGTGAAACATCTCGAGAAAAACGAGCACGGAAAGCCTCATTGATAAGAGTTTGTCGGGCCAGCCCTGTCGTTACACTCAACACAGGGACTCAAACACATCCCCGAGACTGCCAAGTCCCTGCAAACGAAACCGTTTCACTCCCTACAACCGGCACAGAGAGAAGACCTAACCCCAGAGCATCTCCTTTGGCGTTGTTACAGCTTACTTATAAAATTTCGAAAGGTCTAATCAACAAAACTTGTCAAAAGACACCGCCCAGAAAACCGCTCTTACAAAAGTCTGACGAGACCAGGGTGGCAAAAACAACTAATCTACACAGAAAATCAAGACATACTCAAGGGCATAAAACACGATTATCAGAAATCAGGTCATTATATCAGATTCCAACGCCATTAAAACATTCTCAAGAAAGAAGTCCACAAGATGAAACACTACGAGAGAAACGGGCGAGGCAAGCTTCTTTGATAAGAATTAACAGACCCATCCCTGTGAAAATCAGTACTGGTACCCAAACTGAGCCAACAGATGTTCAAGCTATTTCAGGAAATTCCGTTACACTCTCCACTACTCGAACAGACAGTCAATCTGAGCCCAGATCTAGAGGAATAAAACGGAAATGCTCTCAAGATGAGTTCAGCTGTCCCCATGTAGGCAGTGACGTAGATTTGGAAAAGATGGCTGGCCCTAGCTTGACAGACCAAACTCACTCTCGCCGGAAGAAACGAAGAACAACATCGGAGTACGTGGCAGCACAAACGTCTGATGAGGAAGAATCTTTGAGAAGGCAATGCTGTCCAATAAAAACCGAAATAATTGAAGACTATGCTTCAGTACACCAAGACGTGTCCAGTTCTTTGTCTCAGGGAGAACGAAATGCAAGCAGCTCGATGGAAGAGTTATCACTCCCAGTCAAAATGGAGGAGAGTTCAAGTACGGAAGCTATAGCAAAGGAAATAAAACAAGAGACAGTCGAAATGAGTCCACGACCAGAGTCTCCCCCGATCACACAAGACGTCAAAGTAGAATGTGCAAGGAGTACATCGCCAGAACATTTGTCTTTGTCCCCGAGAACTGATTTACAGGAGGACGTAACTCCATCTTTCTCTTCTGACCCTCGAAGGGGAGAGCACTCTGCACCAAGCTTGGATGAGAGGCCTTGTTCACTGGCGCAGGGGGACCGTCAAGAGGAAACCAATCATTTTAAAGCTGATCCCATGACTGATAAAACCGACATCGCTGACGTTCCTGGTTCAAGCAAGACTGGAGGTCAAAGATCTGAAACAGTCATACAGTCTGGTCCACGAGAATCAGCCCATAAGTCTGGCGAATCAAAACCTTGGAAAGCGGTAAGATTTCTTTTATCCCCAAAGGGAGGGGAGGGCAGTGCAGTTGTAAAGCTTTCGCGATCTCAGTCTCCCACGGAGGAATCAAGCAGCAGCCAAGAAGTTGAACAACTGCAGGATGGATTAAACAATCTTATACTCGCAGCTTCTTTAAAAGTACTAGAGGGGGTGATTTCGACAAGGTTACAAAGTAATGGATCCAACTTGCCTTCTTTGTATAACCCCGTTGACAGCCACAGTACCAACACTTCTAGCACGACTCGACAACGGGAAGATGGAGACGATAGTGTGCAAAATTCCCCATTTGATTCGCTCGGCGAATTTACCCCATATTGGTACCAGGTTGACAGGGAAATGATAAATGCTGAACCAAAACATAGCACCGAGCAAAGGTCATGGGGAACACCTGATGCTCCAACTTTGGGGGAGTTTGGTGACCTCGTGATAAATTCCCGAAATGTGAGCTCCACATCCGGTAGAGGAGAGGTGGATTCGTGGAACTCCTCGAGGCCTTATGAACGACTGAGGTGCACGTTACTTTCTCAGGAAAACTTCCCTGTGCTGACCCATGGTTCATCACAAAGCTCCCCACAAAGCACAACTAGAATAGCAAGAAAACATTTATGTGTATCTCTTTCCCCGAGTGTGCCATCAACATGGCTACAACAAACAGAAACAGAGACTGCACCTTCATCCCTACCAACCCCGCCGAGTACCCCATTACTTCGACCATTTCACTCTTCGTCATTTCCTTTTTCATCGTCTTTTCTTTCCGACTCATCAATGTGGCCAGCTCCACCACCTTCAGAGGCCCCCACCCTTGCCACCACTACCACCACCACCTCTACCACCACTGCCATCAGATCCACCCCCACCCCTTCCAGCGTCACCACAGTCGCCTTCACGTCCACCATTACCCACACTGCCGCCACCCCCACCCCCACCACCTCTACCACCAGACTCGTTACATCAAAACCCACCACTCCCATCACCACAGTCGCTTCTACATCCTCCATTACCTTCACATCCACCTCAGCCGCTTTCAAATACATCATCTGCATTGTCACCATCTCTACCTCCAACTCAACTTCTAGCCCCATTGCCTTCATATCCACATTATTCCTGCCCACCACAACGACCGCTTTTACACCCACGATTACCTACACATCGATCCAATCCACCGCGAGAGTCGCCTGCACATTCACTATTACTTTTCCCGCGCCCACCATTGTCTTCTCATCAACATCCACCCTTTCCACCGACTCAGTCGCTTCCACATCCACCATTATCTGCACAGCGTCCACATTTCTACCCTTTACCACCCTCGTCTTCACATCTACAGGCACCAGCACGTCAATCAATTCCCCGATCGTTGTCTTCATCCCACCCACATTCACCTGCATCCTCTCTGCACCTACTACCACATCATCATCTCCCACGTGACCCACCAAACGCAGCATGTACCGACACAGAACATGAACTCACACAGCTTCCAGTTGCACCAACAACAGAGCTGACATCATCAAGAGCACATCCACCCTTAACAATAAATCCACAATTTTCAGACAAGCCGCTTTCCTAAATCCCATCTTTACTAAACCTAAACCTCTCGTCACAGCAAAGACTTGCAAATCCTCCCCAGATCCCGCCAAACTCCTCGGAATTGCATCCTTGGATGTCACAAAAGTATTCTGCACCGATATTTCCCCATAGAGGGGAACAGACTCAATTTCCAAGTGGCCCTCACTTCCCCTCCACGCCTCCGGTCATCATGGATCCTCAACTACAACAATTTCTACCGCACCAGGAACAGCAGCCAACCTCCAGTGGTTTAGCTTCCCCGCAGCAAAGACGTCAGCCAACTGTGTCACAGTCCCAGTCAGTGTCGACACGCCACCCAATATGGACACTGCCACCACAGCAACAGCAAAAGCCTCCGAGATACTTTGGAGAGGACCAGTACCAAGACCCACAACAAAGTGACCAGGAAAAGAACTCGAGCGAAGGAAGAGACCAAATGGACACAGGCCTCCTTTCACATACTCGGCGCCCGAGCTAAGAGTAAAATAAGGGCATAATATATTATTGAAATGTCCACCTGTATTGACCACTTTTCTTTACATTTCAACAGACTCATTTTAATATTGACTGGGAGTGGAACTTGTCTGGAGTACGAGTACACGCCCTATTCACATGATAAATAAGACTCGGTGTATATATGTTTTTTGTGTGCGGTTTTTTTCTCGCCTTGGTTTTTAAAGTCAATGTAAAATATTCGTAATTTTTTTCTTTTTAAAACATTTTTACACTTTCTAACATATTTTTCACTTTTTTAAATGAAAAAAGAAGGCATACATGCCTTTTAACTTAACTTAGTTTAAGATACGGTTCATGTGAGTTGGAAAGATGTGAACAAAAGTTTTGTTTTTTGTTGCACAAATGTTTGGTTTGAGAGAATGAGTTACTGAAATTTCTAAATCCTCACCTTTGGCACAATAAATTTTAGGGTTCTCGGCGCATTTTGCACGTTGAGAAACATTTCAGTTGGCCCTATAGTCATTATATATCAGTTTTCATTCAATTGTCAAGTTGAAAACATTTTTATTCGTCGACAGATGCACGTGAAAACTTTTTCAGGAATTATTCACAGCCTAATAAAGAAATGAGCCAGCATGAATATATTTTTTTTTAGAAATATACAATAGTTTTTCACTTTTTCATCCGCAGCCCCTATGTCAGATGGCTCTGAAATTCACCTTATTTTTAAGGGGGAAAATATATAAGGCCTTTATCAAAAGCTCCTGTTGAAAAATTTGAGAGTTATTCTTTGTAACTACAAAGTCCATGCAATAATTTCATGCAGATTTGTTGAAGTATGTATGTAGAAGTTGTAGTGCTTGTGATTTTGGTGAAGAAATATATGAAAAAAGAAAAATGGCAAAACTTTCAGAAGTTGGACAAAATCATGAAAAAGTATGCATTTTTAGCTGTGTAGGAGCCATTCTTATAAAAGTCCTTATCAGACTTCATACTCTGAATACTTTCTTAACTGCGTTTTACCGTCTACTATAATTTCATGCCTTTTTCAATGACTTTGGTTGTTCATGGATTGTACACTATTTCACACAAATGCTGCAAATGAACAATTTGAGATAAGCTTTAACAGATCTTTCAGAACGCAATAATATACATGTATACACAAATTCTTACCTACTCGTCTATATTTATACAAGGTGTGATGACGATGATGCTATATAAAATGTAATACACAATGAATACAAAGAATGAATACATTTTTTCTGAAGTAAATTTTTTCTTGAACTTATCGTCAATTTGTTTTTGTAATTTTTATACATCTCTAGCTTTGCACACTCTACGTAACCATAAAGGGGTGGGAAAAATAGTTTTCAATTTTTTATTTTTGCTTACTTGGCGAACAATTATTCTGGGAATACATTGCGTAAATTGATTTTAGAAACGGACTTCTTCAACCCTGCCTGTTAGAAACAACCAGGGCTGAAAGGGAAATCCAGCATGCAGGCCAGCAACTATGGTGTAATGGTTTAGGCTCTTCGTTCACCATGCAGAGGACAAGAGTTTGAGGCCCACGTGGGGCAGTTGGTTCCGATAAAGTATATATCTCCATTTTTCCTTCTGTGACAGCACTCCTCTCAGCTACGCTGGCCCTGACAGAAAGCGTCAAAGTAGCTCATCTCTTACATAACCTTACGGTATTGCAAGCGGTGGCAAGCAAAAAACATATACCCACCCCTCCTCCCTGCATGGAGTCTGAGATGTTTGTCGGAATCAAACTCCCATCCTATGAGTGATTGGCAAGGAGCCTAACCATTAAACCTGACGCCAATTGGCTATGCTTCTTTGGGGATATTTGAGAATGAGCGGTTAATCACCTACTTTTGATTAAAAAAAAACATAGTTTGAATCCTTGGTGACACATCAGGAATTTTCTGAATTTTCATGACTTTGCTGTCCCCTGTCCTAACGAAGATGGACAATATCCTCAGAGGTCCCGGTCCCAGTTCCTAAATGACCTTATTATCTTGCAAAGGTGTTAAATAAAAAAACAAGCAAACTATATTTGCTTCATTTAGCAGTCCTGTGAATTTCCTGTTGTGTCCACTCTTTGAACATCTGCGTGTGTAGTGTGATGGGCAAGATCTTTGCATATCTAGCGGAGAAAGAGATTTCGATCCCCACATTAGAAAAGCACTGAGATTTTTCTGCTGCGATGTCAATTTCCTCTTATGATTTGTTGGTTTTTTTAAATTTTTCCTCCCTAGCAAAACTCTCTGGTCATTTCAGAGATAGGATACTTTGACCCTGCCTGTCGGGCCAATCCCAGCTTAGAGAAATGGATCTCAGAAGCAAGACGCACTTACTCATCCCCACATGGGAATCAAACATTTCTCCCTCAGTCTGGGTTGACCCTGACCAGTAGGGTTGATTGGTTTGGATTAGTTTGGTTTTGGTTGAACGTCCCTTTCAACACTGTAAGGTCATTTAAGGGACGGGCTACTTCGACCCTGCCCGTCAGGACCAACCTGGGCTGAGAGGGACATTGTCCAGCAGAAAACCAGAGATAAAATCGATCAAACAAACTATCCCAAGCGGGCCTGGAATTCACGTCCTCTGCATGATAGGCGAAGCGCCTTACCATTGCACCACAGACACCGGTAGTAGGGTTGAAGTAACCTGCCTCTAAAATGACTTTAGAGTGTTACAAGGGGTGTAAAACAAAACAAAAAATTTATCAGGAAATAGAAACTCTGCTGGCCCACCACAGCAGGAGGCCAGACATCTGTGGTGTAATGGTTAGGCTGTTCACCTATCATGTAGAGGATGGGAGTTCGATCCTCATGCTGGACGAATAAACTGGCTAATACTAAAATTTTACAACTTGCAGATCAATCTACAAAACAAAATGATTATCATTGTACAAATTTATTTACATAAACAAGATTCAACAAAAGTTATCATAGAATTTGATATTTTGGGATAAGCTGTGTATTTCACACCTGCACTGGAAACTTATTTCAGTCAACGGAGTCGCCAACCCTCCGAATGAAATTTTAGTGTGATTTTAAAATTGTTTTAGTGAGATTTTGCTTCTTTTAGCGAGACATCAAACGTCGCAGAGAGAGACAATGGATGCTTATGTTTTGCCGAAATAAAATAAGAGGGGCCAATCACCTCAATGTCTTTACAGAAAATTTTCTATAAAATATATCTAAGACTTAAGAGTTGAACAAAATCATTGTCATTAGCCTGTTCTTACCTAAGAGAAATGATCGCGACTATTCCAAGCCGAGGAAAAGTTTGTCATAGTCTTGAGACCTAACTGGCAAAACTAAGTTAAAAAATCATGAGAATTCACTACTTTTCCTGAGATTGGGAGATTCACATAAAAATTAGTGAGACCTAGGATAAAATCGTGAGGGTTGGCAACTCTTGAGTCAGAACTCATGGCACAGCAGAATCTCCCTCAAACAGCATGTACATCAGAGCGCCGGTAATCTGACACTTTTGCCGGGGACGGACGATGTCGGATTAACAGCGCTCTACTGTACTCTTGGATTCAACAAAGATTTACACACGCCACAACCAAATCCTGAGCTCTGTGCTGCCTCGTACTGTCTCCAAATTTTTGTGAGACAAATATGTCTTGCGTTGTGAATTCAAGAGTCTGAACTTGTTTTCAGATCTGAAACTGTTTTGATTATGTGTACATGGGGAAATTCGGTACTTTTCTGCCTTAAAACTTACACAAATTGTTTGATGTGACAACGACCAAGAAGATATTGTCTCAACTTTACTATAAAGCCACCCCCCCCCCTTCCCCCTTAAAACTTACACAAAACGTTTTATGTTGATGTTGTTATTACCAAGCAGTACAGGCATACGCCGTAATGTATTCATTCATCCTTACCTTGTGGGGAGTTTATGAGGTGTTTTTTCTTTATACATGTCATACCAGAGACGTCAAAGCAGGTATTCATTATACCTTCACTAGGGTTTTATTCGTTTGATCATTCTTTCTTTATTCCTCCATTGTTCATGTAAGAATATACATTTATTAATTATCTGATTCATTCATTCTCCCACCCTTATTCAGTTAGTTGTATCCTGCTTTTTTTTCACTACGACTCAAATTTGTCAGGCATTTACAAGAGGATAGTTAATAGGTTTTGGAAAATAAAGTCCCGCCATTGTTTTGGTTGACTCTGACATATTCAAACACTTATCCCATGCTATCTCCCATTCTGTCAGTATATAGCTATCAACAATCTTCCAATGAAGTGCAAGGCTGAGGGTCGTTGGGACATGTCAAGAGCCACTCCACAGATTAAAGACGACAGTCGACAGGATTAAAAAAACAACAACCCACAAGTCTTACGCTAGAGTATTGGTAACACAAAGAATGCTGAGCGTGCAAGACACGAGGGGAGAGATTAACGTCCGTGTGCACTGACATGTTCAAGACGTAGTGTCTGAATTGTGACAAGGGATGTTATTACAAGTTCATCATAAAAAAAAAAAAAGAAATAGAAAAAACGAAAAGAAAAGAAATCTTCGCAACAGTCACTGTTGCCACTATTGTATTTGAGATCTCTTCATTTAGAAAATAGAGTGATGAATTTCTTAATGGCCACGGATGCCTCTTGTAAATGTGTAAACATGACATTAGTACAAGAAAGAAAAACTTTGAAAATCTGTTTCAATAATCAGGGTTGCCTCTTACGGCGTTGTCTAAAAACTTATGTCTGATGTGGATTTGTCTTGTGTTCCCCAAAAGACTTCCTGTCACATGGGACAAGAACAAGCCTACAAAGCTTGTATTATGTCCTTTACAAGCATTGTGAGGTAAAGGAGTGACATCCGCCTCACAAGCTCTGCCTTTGACTATCATGTTGCACAATGAAACGAGTTGTATGTCCCCAATTTGAATAAAATATGATTCTATTTGAGTTAGTGCAGTGTAACTTTTTTTGTGTCCAACTTGTTCAACAGACTCTTTATAATATTAGAGTCGAATTATTCTCCTATATGTTTTCATATATATAATATGAATTATTCTCCCTTTTTTTCCCTGGAAAAAGGAAACAGGTGGAAAAGGTGACGCCCTCAACCTCCAAAGATAATGGATAGTTTTTACATTTCGTTCTTTATAAAGACGCCAGCAACTTTGACCGTTTTAGCTAGGAATATAGCCAAAGTTAATGGCACTTCAGGCAGAAGGGGCGTTTACAACCATATATCTTGCACCTGGGTTGATATAATTTATTGCTTCAATTTGCCTTGATAACCAGGTCGAGGGTGTAGTGAGGGTCATAACCTAGAAAGGCAACAAAAGTTACCTTTACAATCAGTTATGCGAGGTACGTGAAAGATTTGCACTGACCGAATCAGTAAGTAACATCAATTCGAACAAAGCAATGTACATATCTACTGTATTAATTGTTATGTTTAACAAACAACAGAAGAGTTCTTTAAGAGGGGATCCATTGGCATTCCCAGGAAGAAGTTAATCATAATAGACTAAAACGTTTCGGCACTGTCTTTGGTTTGTTACCGGTTTTACGTCCACTGCAACACTGTAAGGTAATTTAAAAGACAGGTTGCTTCGATCCTGTCTGTCAGGGCCAACCCGGGCTGAGACGGAAAAATTCCCAACAGAAAAAAACGCAGATCGTCCATGACCGGGATCCAACTCGGGTCTTCCGCATGACAGGCGGAGAGCCTGACCATTACACCACAGCGCCGGTTGGCATGTCCGTAATGTAGTTTACCGAAATTCGGACAGTCTTTACATTGCGTTATCACATACATACATGTACTCCTAGATGAATTGTTACTGTACAATCCAGTTTCTAAGCCCAGATGTAATTAGTGTCAAAAGGCGATAACCGTAATTTTGTTTGTTCGTTTTTTTAAAGCTTTTTTTTTATGGAGGAGTAACCTTTGTGTGAGAGACGTAGCCTGCTTGTAGATTATACCAGAAAGCACAACAGCCGAGGCTTTACCTCGACCCCAGCCCACCAGGCACCTTTGGCTAAACGATCTGTGCAAATGGAAAACGCTTGGAACATCACATCGTAGTTCAGTTGTTAGATCACCTTTTAGCGCAAGCGAAGTCGGTTCCAATCCTAACTCAAACACTTGGAAACGTGCAGAGCTTGGGAATGTTTTCTGGACTTCATCTAAGCTTTAATGTAAAGAGAATTTAAGCTAACGCAAAAAGGTCCTGCTCCTGAGATTACTTAAAGTGTTACTCGGGGAGCAAAATCAAAGCTTAACCAACTACATTTATAAAAAACAAAACCACAAATGGCATCAGTGGTAGTTAAGATGTAAGGCAAATAACACAATATTGCTGTCTGTGTTGTGATGATTGGGCTTTAATCTATCATGAGATGACGAGAGTTCGATCCCCTTGTTGGACGAACGTCTCCGTTTCTCTACTGACATGCTGTGCCTCTCAAAGCTTGGGTTGGCCTTGACATGCAGGCTCGAAGTAGCTGAAATGACCTTACAATGTTTTAAAAACTTAAAACTAAAACCAAATCAAAACAAGGAAACACAAGGCAGCAGTGCAGCCTGCACGCTGGCGTCTGTGCTGTTATCGTTAGGCTCCGCGCCTATTACACAGATGACCCGAGTTCGATCCCATGGATGAACGATTTGTATTTTTCTGCTCGGATTCGTCCGTCGCAGCGCGAATTGGACCTGGCAAGCAAGTATCTCGGCTTTAACAAGAACTTACAGTACTGCAGGGGACAGAAAACTAAAAATCCAACCTAAAGCAGTCTGCATTGGAAATTAAATACCTGCCAGCTGCCCTCACTATGATGTATTGGTGCTCTTTCACATTCAGAAATAGTCAAAGAGACTGTGTAATACGACATTAGCAAGGTCTGATAATCATAGATGAGTAAATTGCCGTTGTAACCATAACACTGGCAGAGTGTCTTGGCTGTTAAAGTCGCAGCAGGTAGTACCACCTTCAGCCACGGGGGGCCATAAAAGGGGACCCATAAAATATTCATTCGGTGGATGAGGCACAATGCCCGATGTGGAATTCGACGATAGTGCGCTAGGGTGATTACTTACGCCACAGTAATAGCCATACTTCTACAGCATTTTAGTAAGCGCTTTATTTTGAAGAAAGCATATAAAAGATACCAGCTGAAGAACTTACTTGGACCATCTTCAAAACGAGCTATTTAAACATTGTCATCTGTTCAAGAACAACAGGGTTTTGTATATCCACCCAATGACCATTGTGTGCGTCTGTGCGAACGAGTGTCTTTGTGTTTGTCTGGTGCGTGCCTTTTGCTTCGTGTTTTTAAAATTCCACTGCAAGTTTCACGACGAGATATCAATAAAATCTTTTCTTATTTCATCATATACGTGTATTACACAGAATTTAGATGGTTTCTGCTTCTATACAATGCCTCATGCTGGGATTTTTCCCCTCTCAGCCCGAGTTGGCCATGGCAGGCCGTCTCTTTATGACCTTACAGTGTTGCAGGGGACGTAAAACTGGCAACCAAACCAAACCAAACCAATGCCTCATGCCCACATGGTGGTGCATGAATTGCTCTCTATTTCTTTACAATTGCAATTGCCCGCAATGTGAAAAGTCGAAACACTTCTGGTGAGCCCGAGTATTATTTTGTCCTAATCTACCGCTTACCACTGAAATGACCTTACAGTGTCAATGGTGTCGTAAAACCTCAACAAATATAATATGGTTCTTTAAATACATGATTTTAACAAAAGCGCATGAACTCCGGTGTCAGCTTGCACTCCTGACTCCTGAGTTAAGCCAAAATCGGTGATAAAAAAAAAAGGCACAGCGATAAAGAAATCGATCTCTTTAACGAGCTATTATTGTCCTCTTTTGGGTTTAAAAATATCAGATAAAAAAAACCTTTGGAATGTCTGGCCTGACCTATATTTTCCGCTCGCGTACTCAGTTGCTGTGTTGGCCATCAAAGTTACCTGCGGCGATGAAGAAACACAATCCTTTGTGAATTGAGCGCTTTTAAGCTGGAAGGGTTATTCATTCATACGAAACTTTTTTGCCCTTTTTCCATTCATTCCAAGGTAGTAATACATGTAATAGGGTTTATGACACAGAAAATACATGATAATGTACTATTTTTTCTCTCTTTTCATGACTGCGGGGAAATGTAGTAACAATGTTATGTTTTATGACTCATATTTATGTGAAGATAATATATGATATACCTTGACAAAAATTTAAAGGTAAGAAGAGATGCCAAGTACTGCAACATGCTGTTAGGGGGGGAGGGGTAATTTTAAGGAGATGACGTGAGTCATTGAGAGAAAGAGAGAGAGAGAGAGATGCGGGAGGGGGAGGGGCACCATCACAGGCAGACAAAGAATCAGACAGACAAGAAAATAGAATGATAAAGGGGCAGGCTGACGGGCAGATAGACAGAGACATAAGAGGGGAATAGCATGAGTAGAGGGGGGGGGGGGTTGGATGGACAACACATCGAAGCTAATTCCTCATGCAGACACACACACACACACACACACACACACACACACACACACACACACACACACACACACACACACACACA
>JAUKPP010006345.1:0-18217 GCA_032273245.1 Phyllaplysia taylori | reverse complement strand
CAAAAACAACTACAAACACCACACAAATAAAATAAAGCAAACACAAAGAAACCCAAAAGACAAACACATGACTATAAAAATTCTACTTCACCCACGGCATGAGGCGGGTGCAAAACACTTATCCCCTGAAGTCATAGCATTTTGATGCCTGTAATTTTCCTGTCACCCCCTCCCCCGCCCACCCACCCCAAGACGAACCCTCTGCACAAACTCGTTCTTGCTCTCTCTCTCTCTCTCTCTCTCTCTCTCTCTCTCTACTTTTTCTCTTTCTTTTCTTCCTTCTTTCTCCTTCTCCTCTCCACTCTTTCTCTCTCTCCTCTCCCCTCTTTCTCCTCTTCCCTCTTTCTCTCTCTCCTTTCGCCTCTTTTCTCCTCCCCCTTCTTTCTCTCTCTCCTTCCCCTCCCTCTCCCTCTCTCCCCATTTATCCTTTTCTCCCTCTCTCACCTCCACTCTCACCTCCACTCTCCCTCTTTCTCTCTCCTCTCCATTCTCCTTTCCTTTTCCCCTCTGTCTCACTCAACATCTCCACTCCCTTTCTGGCTAAAGTAGCCAAACATGCTGGCACTCCATAAATAACTAACTGTAACTGTAAACCCTTCTTCTCTCATCTATTCTCCTGTCTGTCTCTCTCTCTCTCTCTCTCTCTCTCCCTCCCTATCTGTCTCTCTCACCATCTCCTCCACTTCCTCTTTCTACTCCACTCTCTCCTCTTTCTCTCCCTTCTCTTTTCTCCTCAGCCTCTCCCATAATCTACTCCATGGTTAAGCTCTTCGCCTATCACGCAGACACCCGAGTTTTTCTGCAGGGTTTATCCCTCTCGGCCCGGGTTGGCCCTGACAGGCAGGGGCTCGTAGCCCGTCTCTTAAATGACATTACTGCTTTGAAAGGACGTAAACCTCGTAGCCAAACCAAAATCTTCGCTCTCCCTTGTCAACGACAGGGCCGTATGGACTACTGGCTCCAGCTGAATCACGGCGAGATGGCAGTGATGGATATCCTGGAGGAGCTGAATGCCCTGGTGGATGAGAGTGACCCTGACATTGACCTACCCAACATCTACCACGCTTTCCAGACCGCCGAGGCCATACGCAAAAATCACCCGGACAAACCGTGGTTTCAGGTACTGATTTGATGCTAGATCTTTCTTTGTGTGTCCTATTCTACGTCTTGACACTGATTTGACCTTTTACAGTCTCAGAGTGTCGATTGCATTGGTAAAACGTGAACTAAGCTAACTGTCCTTCCACCAGCACTGCTAATGACTGAATAGCGAAATTGGTTACTAATGACAGAAAGATGATTCATAATCATGTTGCTATTATTTGAAGGCTTGCAAGATTTTGTCACACATGATTCAAACTTTTGCTTTGATGTAACAGCATAAACATGTTATGTCATTTCCGCGTACCTAAGTGATAAGAGCGAAGCCTATTTCAAAACAGAGATAAAGAATAAGGTCAAATTGCGCAGTTCTGAAAATCTGCACATAAGGTGAGTGTGACATACTCCTTTTTAGACAGGTTGCTTGGATGAGGTTTGTGATGAGGATAATGATAACGATAACAATAGTAATGATGACGATGAAAGTATTGCCGGCGGTTATGATAATACTGTAAACATTCTGAGACAGAAATACATTTTTTTACAGGCCTGTAATTCGTGTAGGCTAAAAGATGTCTGTCCGGGACATAAAATAAATTGGCTTTGTTGTTGTCAGTGTCATTGTCACGAATTCTTGCATGAAAAAGAAAAGGAAAAAAATATTGAAACTGTCGGTAGTGTAGGCCTAATGGTCAGGCTTTTTGCCTATCACGCCATTTTTTAAAACCAAATACCTTCGTCTTTCTGCTAGAATGTATAGTATACCCCTCCCCTCAACCCGGGTAGCATATCTTGCAGTATTGAAGGGACGTTAAGTCACCCAAACACCCAGCAAATCGAACACACACACACACACACACACACACACACACACACACACACACACACACACACACACACACACACACACACACAATCAAATTCCCCTCTTCCCTTTCTCTCTCATACACATATAATCCAAATTCCCCTCTTCTCTTTCTCTCTCATACACACAATCCAAATTCTCACACATTCTCCCACTTTCCCCGACAGCTCACAGGCCTAATCCACGACATCGGTAAGATCATGGCTTTATGGGGAGAGCCCCAGTGGGCGACTGTGGGCGACACGTTCATTGTGGGTTGTGCCCCAGACCCCAGCATTGTGTTTGGCGTGGAATCTTTCTCCAAGAACCCGGACATGCTGGACCCGCGCTACAACACGCCCCTGGGCATGTACGAGGCCAAGTGTGGACTGGAAAATGTCATGATGTCCTGGGGGCATGACGAGTACCTCTACCGTGTGCTCATGGTGAGTCCTTCAACAAAACCTGTTTTGTCTTTCGAATTTTTCTTTACTATTTATAAAAATCTATATGAGTGAATCACACTGTTAAACAAACAACAAACGCATAGCCTTCGTTTTCTAACAACAGGCTAATAGCGTCATTGTAGAGGAATAAATTAAATAATCCGATAATTGTGGACTTTACCCACAAAAGTACATGTCTAAGGATACATTTTGTAGTTCTAAAAAAGGAAATGAAATCCATTATGAACGGTTCCTCTTCGTCTCCCATTACGAGACTCCGAAGGTACGGGTGAAGATTTTGTGTTTCTTTTTGTGAAGAGTGTTGATGAAAAACGAATGTGTACGAGTATTATGCAGTAATGGATTTTGATTAGAAGAAATAATGGGGTAAGGAAAAGAACACACACCAAAAAAAAAAAAAAAAAAACTGCCGCAAGATTCAAACCATGTTCTAGTAAAAGGCTCTCCCTTTATCCGCCCTTTTATTGCTGGCAAATGATCCAGTTTCATCTACCATTCGACCAGGGCGCAATCTAGGTTTAATTTCAGCAAATTTTAACTTTGCCCGCAATCCAAGGATATTCCTAAATATTATTGTTGCAGCCCTGTTCATTGAATAGTGTCGAAAGTTGACTCAATAGAAAAAAACAACCTATCTTTAACAGAGACTTCAATACACGTTGCAAAAAGTATTGCCTTCAAAGGATTGGGATGGCTACTGATATTATGTGGTCCTGTTTCAAGGGAACTTTGGGATATTTTTTTTTGGTTAACGGTTTTAAACAAAATTTTAGCTCTTCGTTCGCTCATAATATGATCGTAGGTTTGTTCACGGACTCGAACGTCGACCATTGACCGGCGTCTGTGGTATACGATGGTTCGTCTCTTTGCCTACCATGCAGAAGACCCAACTTCGATTTCCAAATGGAGACGAGCATTTTAGTCGTTTTACTGGGATCCGTCCATCTCATCCTGGGTTGGCCCCGACAGGGAGACTCGCAGTTGTCCGTCTTTTAAATAACCTAACTGTGTCGCAAGGGAGAAAACCTAAATCAAAACAAAACCAAACCTAACACTGCAAGCAAAGTTCAAGATCATCAGCTTACGTAAGGCTTTGTACACCAAAGTCCTATTTTGTATGTAATCTAGAATTCCGACAGTCAAGTAGCAGACCTTCAGGCTTATCTCTGAGATAGCAGAATTATTGCGTGACCAAGGACATTGACGTCAGCAGCACGTCACCTGTCACCATGGCAACTTGCAGAGAAATTATCTGGAGGGAAATACACGTAGTCAAAGCGGCCGGTTTTACTGCATGGAACCTTCTTACTGAGACATTAGACATCGTAATTTCTTGATAACCATATTATGATGTCTTTGATTTGTGTCCTACAGATGAATCTGGCTATGGTTCTATTATATATTATAAGTTCAAAATCCCGGCCTATAGTCTAGATTTATAATACACATTCGTGTATTGTTATGAATAAAAGTACACGGCACGTATTACTAATGAGTGTCAGGGTCAGAATGTCAGTACCTTCGCGCGCACGTATGTGTGTGCGTGTATGTGTTTGGTGAATGTGTGCATTATATTCTTGTCTGCGAGGGTGTCTGGGGATGGTGAGGTCTACTAGTTTAGTGAGTGCACGCGTCTGTTAATCGCGAGAACTACCGTAGTACTTGGTCAAGTAGGCCTAAAACCGTTTAGCGTATGAATTAGAGCCTACTATAACTATAATAGATTGCATAACAGAGAGCAGCGCATCTACCTTCCCTTTTTTTTTTGGGGGGGGGGGTATGTTGGGTGGGGGTTGTGTGTTGAGGGAGGGGGCGGTCTGAGGTTCGATTCTACAGCACTATCGACACGATATAGTCATTTTAGCGTCAGGAAGTAGAGTAGGCCAATAAAAAAACAGATATGAGACAGAAATAGGAGCAGAAGACTACAAGAGCACGCGCCGAGACGATTTCGCTCTTTGTGTTCTACTAGTTAATTTCAGCGGCAGATCAAAGGCATTACAAATGATCCGATCAAATCTTCTTGGGAAGCATAAACACCGTTAGTATTTCTTCAATATTTGAATAAGGATATCTTATCCCTCAGGCAAACAAGCATTTCTTGTCAAACGAAGCATTATTCCTTTAGATACAGTATGCAGAACCCTGCCTCATTTTTACGTCTCCTAACATTAGACCTAATTTAACACTTGAATAGGTTATGGCAAACTTGGTGAATTATTTCACCTAAGTTACTGCACCAGGGCAAGATTAAAATTATATGGCATACAAATGGTTCTGTCTCTGACTCCGCTGAGTCAATGGCTGCAACTATTATGTCTAAGTGTTGTATCGATAATGACAGTAAAGTACTCAATGACTGCATCGCCCTTAGCGGTCATCTGGTCCGAAAGTTCTTAAGACTACGTACATTCCCCTTTTGCAGTACCCTATTTATTAAGGGGACAATTTTAAGGCTCTCCACTCCCGGGGTACAGAGTTAGACTGCTGTCATAGCCCTGTAGGTCGTAAAGACTACTTAAAGTTAAAGGGTGCATAACCCATATAAATCCCTGATCAACAACAACAACACTTGACAACAAATCTCTTCTCTCACTTTCAGGCCAACAAACACTCCCTGCCGGAAGAAGCTCTATACATGATCCGCTTCCACTCCTTCTACCCCTGGCACTCCAGCGGGGCATACACACACCTTGCCAACGACAAGGACAACAGTATGCTCAGGTGGATCCGGGAGTTCAACAAGTTTGACCTCTATACCAAGGCACCAGAGATGCCCGACATCAAGGAGCTGAAGGCATACTATCAGGTGAGCTGTTTCATTAAGGTTTTACGTCACTATCGACACCATAAGGTCATTTCTGCGCCAGGAAATAGATTTGGATAACAGTTAAAAATAAGTGGAAGGATCAGATTATGGCGCCACAATGCCTGCGCTAACCAGCCACGAGTCATTTGTTTTGTTGAGGTCTTACAACACTATCGACAATTCAATTTTTTTTTTCAGAGCCACAACTGGCGTCTATGGTGTGATAGTTTTTTAGACTCTTTGCTGATTTCCACGCAGAGAATGGAAGATCGATCCCCGCGTTGGACTAACATATCCGTCTGGTGGAATATTGTTTGGGGTTTTGGTGTAATGACAACATCCAGAAACGGATTTTAATTTGAATACCAAAACTCAAAGAACCGTGGCAGCCTATCTATGCCCCTGGGAACGAAGACTCCGGGGAGCCTTTCTTAGCCCCTTAATATTACAGAAGGGAAGTTCAGCCCAAGGCTTCTCCGGACCGGACTAGCATTTGGTTTGGTGACCAGTTTTACACCCCTTGCAACACCGTAGGGTCATTTAAAAGATGGGCCACTTCGACCATGTCTGCCAGGGTCGACCCGGGCTGAGAGGGACGAATCCCAACATAAAAACAAATTTCAATCCGGGTGTCTTCCGCGTGATAGGCGAAAAGCCACATTTCAAACCAGACGCCCGTGGATTGGCATTTACATGTAATTCAATTTCCCAACTTTCCTTATCTCCCGCCAGGGCCTCATTGACCAGTACATCCCCGGCAAAATCAAGTGGTGAGTGCAGGAGAAGGCAGGGAACTAACATCGTCCTGACCGTCCACTGCAGTCACGCATCCAGACATAAGATGTACGGAAATTTCTCATGACACGAAATCACAAAGTTATGCACCTGAGTTTTTTCAGGTTGTAAGTCATATCATATACACATTACACAATTCTTATTTCGGCATTGCATATTTACGCGAATCAACAAATTTTGTCGTGGTATGCTTCATACGGTTGTTCATATACATCTACATGTACATTACGTACTGCCGCACAAGAGAAATGCATGTAACATTTTTTATATTGTTTTACCATTTGATATTTTCTTCTATGCAAAGCTGGTTGGGTCTAAGCCGACTTGGCTTGGCCAGTAACTGTCCTATGTACACAATGCAATGTGAGCTGTAAAACAAAGCACTGTGGGCAGCAAATCATTGCAGTTGGTCGCACAATGACTTTCCTGTGCTTAATCAAGAGTTCGATAAAATGTATTATGTACACAATATTGATTCTTTATGCGATCTTACAGAGATAAATACATTATACTCGGAGTCTTTCAATCCATCTGATGTCATCGTTTTGGTGTGTTCCTTTTACTGATTTGGTTACCAGTTTTACGTCCCTTGTAACACTGTAACTGTAAGGTCATTTAAGAGACGGGCTACTTCGACCTTGCTTACCATTGGCAAGGCCAACTGGGGCTGAAAGGTGTCACTCTTAAGAAGAAAAACGAGATCGTCCACATGTGGGATCTTTGAATTTTATTTGTTTTAACGCCCCATGCAACACTAACTTCTAAGGTCATTTACGAGGTAGGACCTCTGAATTTTACGTTTATCTCCAATAGGACCAGATGGAGCCATAAAAACTCCGAAAAAAAATCACGGTGAACCTCCCCGGAATCAAACCCAGAACCTCCTCGTCTGTAGGCGGGCGCACTACGGCCTAGCCATCGACGACCCCTACGTGGGATCGAACTTGGGTCTTCCACATGATAGGCGAAGAGCCTTACCACTACACCATAGACACCGGTGTGTGATACTTGTTGATAGGACCGACTTTAATGTCTCCTAATTAGTTGTTGCATAGACCATTCAATTAAACTTCAGTGTACTCGTTCAAACAAACTGCGCCAAGTGCAGATCAAACTACAGTCCTCTGCATGGAAGGCAGAGAGCCAAACCATTACACCACAGACACCAGTTCATACACCTTTATGGTACATGGTACATCGCTTTAAAGTCTGATATAAGGGTACGGGGTCGCCTTTGTCGACAAACATTTGTGGTGTAAGGGTTAGGCTCTTCGCCTATCATGAAGATGTGAGTTCGACCCCCGCATTGCTAGGACATCTCAAACTTTCTGCTGGGATCCGTCCCTCTCAGCCTGAGTTGACCCTGACCAGTGACAGTGTTGAAGTCTGTCCCTTGAAATTAAATGACCTTACAGTGTTGCTTTTGGTTTGGTTAGGTTACCAGTTTTACGTCCTCTGCAACACTGTAAGGTCATTTAAGAGACAGGCTACTTCGACCCTGCCTGTCAGGGCCAACCCGGGCTGAGAGGAAAAAAATCCCAGCAGAATTACAATGTTGCAAGAGACATAAAACTGCATAAATAGCAAAAACTAAATCAAGTCCTTTGTCTTCCTATCAAATGGTACCGGTATATAGATGTATGATGCACAAGCTGAACCACTCGACAATGTTCCTGGTCTGGTCATCTACCATAGTACCAGCTCCTGCGGAAGACCCGAGTTCGATCAGACGGGCGGATGAATATCTACGTTTTTCTGCTGGAATTTTTCCCTCTCAGCCCAGGTTAGCCTTGACAGGCAGGGCCGAAGTAGCCTGTCTCTTAAAATGACCTTTAGGACAATACTGCCGTGATCTGACAAAACATATTTTCTTCGAAAACTGCAAATTTGTGTTTTGAGGTATAAAATGAAGACAAAATCTGGTAACAAGACAAATCTTGGGCGAAAAGTACCCAAATGGTAGGCCTATCTATTGTCTTCACACAAAATTTCGTATTTAAATTCCGTTTTAAATGGCTTATTATAGAACACAAAATGTATTCTGTCGGATCACAATGAAAAAATGTGCTGCGCTGGGGTACATCTTTCCAGTCCTGATCTGACAGAACGCATTTTTTTTGCGTGGGAGCTGAGGAATATGTGTCCCTCGGATTACAGCAAAAATATGTGTTGCCCCAGAGTACATTTTTTCAGTCTTGATCTGACAGAACACATTTATTTTGCCAGAGCTGAGAAAAATGTGTTCTGTCGGATCAAAACTGAAATAATGTGTTTTGTCGGATCAAATAAAACAAAAATGTGTTTTGCAAAATCTAATCAAATTCTATTGTAAGCTTTGGATTTTGTTACTAGAATGGCAATGGTAAAAAAAAAATATTTCGCTCCAAATTGAGAAAATAAAGTTTTTTGTCAGATCACGGCAGAATAGTAACACTCATAAAAAAAAGGAGAAAGTACAGGCCACCAGAGCGCCAGCAAATTACAAGCACAAAGACATTTCTGTGCTATGAAGAACATTTTTTGCTTAAATGTTGACACTGTGAGGTCATTTAAAGTTACATGGCAGGTCATAGATTAGGACAACAGGTAGACCTAGAAAAATGTAGGAGAGAGCCAATCCAGCCTCAGAGGCACACAACATTTCAGCCAAGAGACGGTGATGTTCATCCAACATAGTGATTGAACCCTGTCCACTGCATGATAGATTAAGAGCCTAACCATTATGCCACAGCACTGATGGAGTAGATAAGACAAATGTGACACTAAAAGAAAAGAATAGGCTATACTAGGGCATCCATTCAGAACCCTAACATTATATTTGTATAGTACACAAAAGCACTAGGAAAACAGCATGGAAAGTGACGCTTCTTTATTCTGCGAGAAGATAAAAATAGAAATTGTGACGAGGGCATGCTGGACAACTTTTGTGTTGCCTTCTTCATCCTTCGAAATTTGCACGCACCCTCTTTGTCTAGGTAAATGTACCATTTCACTTTTGAAATGAAAGAAGTTTGTTATTATCTGACCAAAGAGTGCAGTCAAAGACATGTGTTGTATTTCATTATTAATTCAAAGAAGTAAAGAGGAGAAAAAGGATTAAACATAATAATTGTTGCATTATTCAGAGAAACAAATATGATCAGAAGAGGCCAAACTGTGAGGAATGAAAAGATTTGACACTAAAAAGATACACTGATTTATACTACATGCAAATTGTAATCACGAGCAAGATGTTCTTTCTTATTCAAATAAAAATGATGCGTTACAAATCCCATCAAAAAAGCAGGACGGTCACATTTCAGACAATCTAACCAGTAGCCTACTTGCTCTGACTCATTGCTACAAATACCTTTTGGAAATCTGATTTCTTAGCTATTGCAATCAAAGGGAGTTTAAGCATAGATAAACTACCATTCTCTTCAACGTAGTTTGTGTGGTTTGCATTTGAACTTATCAAGAAAGAAAACTTTTCTCAAGTAGCAAAGTGGAATGACAGATTTTCTCAGGTTTCACCTAAAAAAAACGTGAATATTTTCTGCAAGCTCTATAATTCACATAGGATCCTTTACTGTGCGAAAGAAAGCATGCGTTCAGTATAATGAAAAGTCCACTAGCTTGTGGTATAGGGCTATAGATACGAAGGACCAATAACCAAGTAGATTAGTGAATACAAAGATGATACCATGATACTGCCTAAACATGTACTGTAGATACTAGGTGTTATGATGTACAGATAAAAAAAAAAAACTTCCTCATTTTCAGACAATATTCAACTCTCAGATGACAACACAGAAATAAAAATGTATTAGTCATAAAGTGATATAAGAAACTTCATTGCACCTGACATGTTCTAATTCTGGTAGGGTAAAAGATCAACAACAAGCAGTACTGTGTCTAGACTCTGTGCACATCTAACTGCACCAGGCTATACTGAAATATCAATCAGAACATCCTAACTTTATCCCTATCTGTAAACTCAGCAAATTACAGATTTGGGGCAGCTCAGTGAATTGTGAGCACATAGATTTGATTGGAGTTTTTGCAGAGTAATACTTTCAGACTACCGGTACTCAATTTATATCCGTAAACTCTGCCCATCACAGATTTGGGGCAGTTCAGTACATTGTGAGCACAGAGATTTGAATAGATTTTTTGCAGTGATGCTCTCAGATTACTTAATTTACATGTGAATGGCAAACACTTGACAAAATGTAGAACAAATAAATACTGCAAGTTGCAACTTTCTCCTGTCATAAAAATAAAATATATTCAATTCAGGAGAATAAGAATTGAATAAGTAAAATGGAACCCAATGGGATAATCAAATGTAACACCAAAATGCGACTTTAGAGTGATTAATCCTCACCCACTTCAAAATGTCCTATCTGTATGATCCGTCTTAAATAAATCTGATGCAAAAGAAAACTCTGCGGTTCTTACCACCATCACAAAACGTTAAGAATAGACCATACAAATATGATCTTATCTTGTAAAATAACAAAATAAAAGCTGGGTAGCTTCTTTACAAAGTAATTCACACGTATATATACACACAACCAGTATCAAAACACACAAAAAGAGAGGACAAATAAAAAAAAAACTGTTGCACATAGTAAATCAATGTTTTCCTGCTGGTGGCATTGGTCTCAGACAGCCATGTTTCACCCTGAGTAACAGAAATTTGATTTGTGGCAATTTTCCTCTCCATTTCTTGAGGAAAAAAAATGTTTTAAACATGCTAAAAGAAGAATGAAGCCCAGTTGCATTGTGATTAAAGCTTCTATTAACTGTAGCTACACATCATATGTTTCTGCTCCTATTCTGCCCAGTTTCTTTATGAGAATGCCTCAAACAAGAGCTTTTTCAATCATCACTAAATTGAGCTTACCCTGTCGAGCTACATGGCACTATGACCTGCCTCAGGTCATACAACCAAAACTGTTTACTAGTAACAAAAAAAACTATCCATATATTCACTGACTATCCCATGGTGAAAATACAGGAGAAGAGGGAGAGAAAAGAGCTCTACAAAGGACAGACTCAAGTGCATTTGACATAGACAAGAGAAAAAAAAGACAACAAAACAACATCATGAAAACAAGACGCAGAGAGACAGAAACAACGAGAGTGAACAGGATCAACAAACAAAGTGCTGCTGACAACAAAAACTGAGGATGAGGACAGCTATCTGGTGAAGAGTGCTCAGAGATGTTTCCTCACGACATCTCTCATCCCAGGCTTCAACAGGCAGTGGAGTGGGAACAGGTTCAAGGGGCGCCGCAACGCTCGGACACTCTTCACGGCGTAGCTGCTCAATCTCTCCGTCTCTTCTTGTCTTCCTGAAGGCAGAAAGAAAAATTGTTTACGCTCAAGAAATTTTTAGTCCCAGGAAGTCGACTAAGACAAAAGGCAACATGCAGAAGAAGGAGCAGACCACACCTGAGCTCATCCACCAAACACCTACAGAAAATATAATAAGAATAAAAATCATTTGAAACTATATATATACAGTAGTATACAAGTAAGATCCCACCGTTTTTGGTCCTGGTTCGCAAAATGTCCTGCAGTTTTCAGGAAACAGAATTATTACTATATAAAAGTCAGTCTTAAGGTCCTGCTTTGAAGGGCCTAAAGTGTCTAAGAAGATCCCGCATTTCAGAAAATACTTCACTAGACAAAGGACCCAGGCGCTCACTATAACTCTTCACTGTACCACCTGTCACGTCACTATTCCTCAGCTCTTGTGAATTACATTAAAATTAAATCTCTGTTGTTAAGCTCCATGATGAACGGGGGAGAGGGGAATATGCTACATCTACCCCGACGGGATCTCACCAAGGCGTGAACTCGTCCATGCCAAGTTTTCCCCAACAAGTGGCACTTCTGTCTTACATTCAAGCTCCCTGGGCATGGCCACATAAAGGCTTCACGCTGACTTGCGAGAACAAGTTGGTGCTTTTGTTTCCCTGACTATCTTATTTAACTTTCAGTTGTGCACTCTGACCCATTATATGAAACGCACAAGTAAAATTCCTGATACTTTGAATTGCAATTACTTCCAGAATCAGAAATACATTGTGGGTTTTTTAAATGTTTCGTATTTTTATATGGCTACTACAAATTAATTTTGACCGCGGAAGGCACATTTTGGGACAATCAAACCATTTTTGGGACTTTGGGACCGATGGCTCGATTTCGGGACAGTTGGCAGGCCTGCTCAAGGGAGGGGCCTTGGGTTCAACATTGATCTGGAGGCTCAGTTGGACGAGAGAAAAGTAAGAAGAGGCCGTTGTGATTGGTGATCAAGGTTTACCAGTCTTTGATTGACATAAGGCATGAGCAGCATCAACAAGGATTGCTTATTTAGTCAATGTGTCGCCATGGGGCCTTTCCCTTAATGGTTCAGCTAGGGTCCTGTTTGCCTAAGATTTTGCAATTGCCCTGCTCCCAAGCACTGGGATCTTAGGCGTAGACTGCTGTACTATATTTGATTTTCATAGTCTATGACAGGAAATCTAGACTACAACTTCATTCATATTTGAGAAAAAGGTAGGGACAGAGCTGGCCTGCTTGTGCTTTCCAATCAAGACCAACCCCAATATAACACAGTAAGAATTATAAAATACATCACTGAGGGAACGAAGTAACCTCGTTTTCCTAGGAGGAAAAGAACAGAAAACAGAAACATATCTCTGGAGATAAGCCTAGTAGATGTACAAATATTTCAGGTGATTGCAAGTCTGGGTCAAGAACTGCACACAAATTTGTGACAATGGAAACAGAGAAATAATCGTTCCTTGTGAAAGGAATTTTGTCAGCCTAAAAATCTTCACACACTTTTTTTTTTTTTTTGGGGTCCCTTGAACAACTCTATCAATATGACTTCGTCTGATTGGTATAACATTGTGCCCACAATCTGTTCTATTTTTCAATAAAAATTATGACAATGTTACAAGTGGTAGATTGTCACCTCAATACGTTTCAGTTTCATTTTCTCCAAGAAGAGAGTTTGATATTCTCCATGTTTTAAGATAGAGTTGAGATAATTAAAACAATGATATTTCATAGATCTTGATTTAAATGCTTCACACACTGCTAATTTGTACCTTTCTGGTTGGTTACTTTTTTCTTTACTGCCAGTCGCAATGCAACACCCCCAAAATATCCTATTGAATCTTCAGTATTTGTAGGTAAGCATTTTACCTCCCAGCACCCCCCCCCCCCCTCCCCCACCCACACACACAATGAATGACTTTGCAGGGCAACAGAATACTTCTGAGCACACAACTTGACTTTGAAGGTTTTTCCTTCACTTACGACTTATTTGGAAAGAGCACCAGAGGTATATGGTCGTGAAAAGTTCATAGATTTGTGAAACTCCTAGCCAACCCCTTCCTTACAAAAACCAGTAACGAAGGCAATAAGAGTATTTTTTTAAAATTCACACAAAAAGCATTTCACTTGGACAGGTAATGTTTCACTCACTTTCTTGGCCAAGATAACCAGCAGAGCTTTGAAAATGTTCACAGCATCCAAGAAAAGATCCACAGAGTGCCTGAAATAAACAAAAAATGTTAAACTTCATTCACCATTTACAGTCAGCCCGTCATTAAATCAATAATAGCTTAGCTTTTTGTCCCATATGTCACACATAAAAATGTTACTTGTATTTCCTAAACTATTCTCTTCACCTGGCTCAGGGAAAAGTATACATGAAAGACCCGTTTTCACCAAAACAACTAAGAAAAAACCCCAAACCCAACTACAACTAACCCAGTAACCTATGCTGTGTTGTTTATTACAGTCCTGACCTACCTAGAGATCAGACAAAAGAAGTGGAAAACTTGAATGTTTACTTTTCAAATGTGCCTGTAAATACAACCTGTGTATCATGTTTGAAAATAATAATATGATGGTTCAAAATCCTAGCCAAAAGCTCCTTTCCTTGTTGGTTAAGAGTTGGTCATTTCCAGTGGTGTCAATCTTTTTCTCACTTTGGCAGCATTTCAGTTTCCTGAATGGAGTTCCGCATGTCTTGTGTCTATATGCAGTTCTTCCCTAATTCCCCTGGAATTACGAAGGGGCCAATATTTTTTGGTTGAAGCGTTCAGTAGTTTTCTGGTTTCCTTTCGGCCTTAAAGTCATCAACTCACCAAACGAAGTCATCATCACCACGGCGACGCTTCTCCACGATAAGCTGGGTGTCGTACAGGACAAAGGCAGAGAAAATAAACAGCATTCCATAGATGTAGAGCTGTGGAAGAGATCAAAGACATTATGAACTTAAAAACGTAACATTTGCATCTATCAATTTTTATTTAGGTTTTATGGCACTGTCAACACCATAACATCATTTCAGGACTAGGATAAACATAAGACAACAGGAACATATATAAAGAAGTAGAAGCAGCAGATCACACTGGAGCACCCACAAGCCACCCACTAAACTATCGGCTGTCCAGGTCAAGCAACACAAAATGCCTCACACCATTTAGCACTAAATTTTGTAAACAAGAGTCAGGAAAATAGAGAGTGCTAACATTTTATTTATTTATTTTTTTCCCCATGCCCGTTCCTATCTATTGTGACGCTTGTTGAATTAGTAGCTAACATTTAATTGACATACAATTTTGCCAAAATACAGGATGTTTTTTTTATATTGATCGATTCTAAACTAAAATAATTTATAAGATGGTAAAAGATGGAAACATTCTGTTTTCTATCATTTAATCCTCATCCATTTAAGTTTTTTCTGGTACCAACACCAACTGCCAACCGAATCCAATAACCCATTGCACACCAGCGCCAGTTTGCGCAAACAGACCCTGATTTTTAGCGCGCAGAAATGACGCTAGTACTGCATTTACAAGTGCAGATCGAGCGCTTGCAGCTCTCAGAAAATTCTAACTGGGTGCAGAATGAAAAACGCAATCCAAAACTTAGAACTAGTATACAAATTCGGTAGAAACTGGTAGTCTGGTAGTGTTAACTGTTATAACCACAAAGATAGTGAGAGCTGGATTTGCGACGTGCATGGTGCCCGATCAATGAACAAGACGATTTCGTTAATTTGATACCACCAGAGACATCCATCGCTTTCTAACCTTTAACGATAAAGCACAATTTTTTTTTCAGGAAATATGAAACCACAGCTTGATGGATATTATTCCTTTTTGAAATACAGTTTTAACAATCTTTTTATTGCCTCGCGATGTTTTCTAGCAGTCCTTCTCTTTGGTGTACCAGTGCGCTCTTCTATGGCCATGATCTAAAAATGGCCATGTTCCGTTACCTCCTTTCTAAAATGACATCTCTATCAATATGATCTTATTAAGTATCCCATACAAAACTTAAATGGCTAGAGAATGGTATGCAGAAAACCGTTTACTATCATCTCTTACCGTTTTAGAGTTTATTTCAGTTTAGAATCGATCAATATAAAAAAAAACCACCCTGTATTTTTTTTAAATTTCCTTATGTGCTAGTAGACTATTTTTTGTTCAGCTTGTACACTGCAAGCTATTCCAAATTATTCATACTTCTGCAGATCAAGAAAAGCTTAAAGCTTGAATACCAGATATTGTCTCGCACTCTTTGTTTTTATAAGGCAAAATACAGGCTGCTGGCTTGCTTTAAGTTGATACAAAAAAATAGGTCATACATTCAGTCCAAGTGAGTCACAAGCCATTTTGGCCATATAGAATCATTGGTGTCACCCGAAAGGCTGTTTGTTTCCCCTTCAAATGGTAAGAGAATTACCTCGTTGGTTCAATTAGGTGCTGAGATATGACTGGTTCAAGTTGTCTAAACACACACCCAAGTCACAAAAAAAGAGGAGAAAAGCAGCTTTGTAATTGGGACAATGTGTTCTTGGCAACAGTCACATAGCAAACATTTGTGTATACAGGGTGTTTTTTTTATATTGATCGATTCTAAACTGAAACAACTCTAAAACGGTAAGAGATAAAAGTAAACGGTTTTCTGCACCCCATTCTCTAGCCATTTAAGTTTTGTCTGGGATACTTGATACGATTATGTTGAAAGAGGCGGCTTTTAAAAAGGAGTTAACGGAACAAGGCGTCTTTTAGTTATTAAAGTATAGAATCAATTAATATAAAAAAAAACACCCTGTATTTTAAGGCAGAAAATTATTGTTTCCAAATGTATCTATTAAAAACACAATTAGATCTGAAAAATGTTTCACATACTCGGATACTGCAATGTAAAATAAATATGCTTCTGAGCGCCTGAACTGACTTTGCAGGCCTTTTTCTCAAATTAAGGATCTGCGAATTACAGCTTATATAGACAAAACTAAGACATATCAATATTTTATATTTTAAACTATTTTGACAGCTTTCACAATAAAAAAATATCTATAGGTGAACATACGTCATAGATGAGTTTAGAGCCGAAGAAGAGGTTCAGGAGTCCAGCAAATGAAAGCCACATCAAAGCAGACATCAGAAATCCTGAGGAATGAGGGGTGGGGGGAGGCGCAACTATTAATATGAACAATACACTATATAATAAGGTCAATCTCTTTCCCAAACACTTAATTTCTTTGTGCTATGTTATTTTATTTATGAAGAAAAAAACAAACTCCTGCATGAATAAGCTGTGGATTCCCACACTGAAAAAAAAAAAAAACCCTAAAAAGAAGGCCCACAATGAACAAACTAAGAAGGGAAACAAGCTGGTAACCAGTCAGTTATCAATATAATTCATGAATGAATGAGCAATGTAAGTGACTTTAGAAAGAGAGAATGTAACCTGATAAAACATTGAAATACCAGTATTTATTGAAGCAGCTTTTCAGTATGCTTTGTTTAGTTCGCT
The DNA here is from genome assembly GCA_032273245.1 of Phyllaplysia taylori. Lineage (NCBI taxonomy): Eukaryota > Metazoa > Mollusca > Gastropoda > Aplysiida > Aplysiidae > Phyllaplysia > Phyllaplysia taylori. Next base: position 1,362 of record JAUKPP010006345.1, on the reverse strand, counting down.
GTGCATAGAACGCATACATAGGACTATAGTAACAAATAGAAAGAAGTGAAAGGAGCAGATCATCCACTACTACTTGTTCACTGAAAACAAATGGACGAAATCAAACCCATGAGAAACTGTTGGATCACAACTACTGGAATTATTCTTTGTTCTCACCTCCCATGTAGAGGAACATTCTGTTTCGACTGAGAAGAGCTGCCAATGTGAAACTGATGAAAATGATAGCTGTGCCCGCCAGTGCACTGGAGATGATGCTGAGAATATGAGGGGAAAAAAATATGAACAGATAATTTATGAAAATTATGAAAATTAGTTCAAATCCATTTTATTTTTCCAAAAGAGTGTTTAGAAGCTACAAGACAGCAACGCATTGTTAAGAAGAACTGATTCAGACTGGAGAAGTTTACAAAACATTGTGGATACAAACAGTATCATCAGCAACTGAAACATTTTCAATGTGTGGAAGTTTTTGCCTGCTCAGGTTTTGTTTGGCTACCCTGCAACACTGTAAAGTTATTCAAGAGACGGACTACTTCAACCCTGCCTGTCAGGGCCAACCCGGACTGAGAGGGAAAAAATCCCAGATCGTCTGAGCTAGGTATTGAACCCGGGTCTTCCACATAACAGGCAAAGAGCCTAACCATTACGCCACAGCGCCAGTTTTAAAGGCTACAAAAGGGCCATATATGTTTGGGAGTCACAAGCGACCTGGTTGTAGATTAGGGTCATATAACTGGAGTCACAATTACGATAAGAAACATGACATCATGGTTCGATGCAGCCAGCAGGCTCAGGGACTTAGTAAGATTATTAGCCCTGAAGTCTTGATGTAAATTGTCTGTACTAAGATAACAATTGAGCTTCTTCTTGACTGGATATGAACAAAAAGAGTTGCATGCAAAGTCACTTCTTAGCTTGCTTATGTTATGACTGACTAGAAAAGACAAGATAAAAAATATTTAACGGGCTACTCATAAAGCTTACCTTGGCTCAATCCTGACAACCATTTCCAGAAGAGGACCCATGGAGACACCTGGAAAAGGATAGAAGCTTAAATGCAGTACCCATAAAGCAAATGCCAACACGATACAAGTAAGATCCAATGCTTCACTTTTTTCTTTTCTTTTACATAATGACATGATACATTTAAGCTAATTGCAACATTTCTGTAAATCTCAAGACCATTAAAGCGCAAGAACAAAACAAAACAGAGCCAGATTATGTTCTGCACTAAAGGCTGCTTCTTTAGGAAATACAGTGGAACTTCCCAAAAATGACATCGCTTGGGACCGTAAAATTATGTCGTTATTCGGAAATGTCGTTACTAAGAAGTTTCCAAGATGGCGGACATTGGGGTGTGGT
>JAUKPP010006234.1:0-13929 GCA_032273245.1 Phyllaplysia taylori | reverse complement strand
CCCCCCCCCCCCCCCCCCCCCCCGAAGACTGCATTACACTTTATGTTAAGGCTGTCCACTCCCAGGGTACAGAGCGAGACTTCCTTGGCTGTGTAGATCGTAAAGACTTCTTGAAGGGTGCATAATAAACCATCTTAAATCCCTGGTCGACAACAACAATAACAACAACATAACTGAAGTTTTCTCGAGTAAACAATGGAAAGAACCGAATAAGAGAACCGGCAGCCATCAAGACCTGACAACACTGCTATGCCAGTCCCTGAGCTAAGCTGGTTTTGCCGAGTCATGTTGGGTTGACCTACAACCCCGTGTCGTCAGCTGGCGGTCGTCAACGCCATGGCGGAGTGTGGACAGGTTTCCGGACGAGAACTCGGTCCATGGTTTTATACTAAGCTACAAGACAAATATGTAGTAAGATAGTGGGATTCAGGTTATACAAGCACTGGATAAAGGAACACTTCGGGTAATAGCGCGATTTTCTTCAAGATTTATTTTCTTTCCTTGCTATTTTTTATGTTAGTTTTCCATTTAATTGCCACTTTCTGATATACGGCCACCGTCGGAGTGCAGTGCAACAGGAAGGAAAGACCTCTGGGTTACCGGATCATTCAAGAGTTGGCGAGTTGAAAACTACGGAGAAAACCAAGCTTGATATTTACTTTATTACGAGTTGGGTGTTTTTGAAGGGGAATAAATGTTATTTTATTTTCAGGGGTTGAAGAACGAGAGAAAGAGAGGGAGGCAGGATTGGTAGGGGGGGGGGGGAGCATGGCGTTGGGGAGAGTGAGCAAGAGAGAAAGGGAAAGTTATTTGAGTTATAGAGGTACCAGCTTAGAGGAAGACAAAGAAAGAGAAAATTGAAAGAGAGAGAGAGAGAGAGAGAGAGAGAGAGAGAGAGAGAGAGAGAGAGAGAGAGAGGTGGGGGGAGAGAGAAAGGGCAGAATGGGGTGGGGAGAGCGTTTGGGGAGGGGAAGAGGGAGAGATAAAAGAATGACATGGGGGAGAATTGGGTGGGCTAGACAGAAAGGCGTGGTGAGAAGAATAAAGATTTGGAAGTTCCTAATATAAGCCTTCATGGTACGCTGAGTTGTTAAGGCGGTATTGGGAAGGGCGGTGTGTGTGTGTGTGTGTGTGTGTGTGTGTGTGTGTGTGTGTGTGTAGGTGTGTGTGTGTATTTGAGTCTGTGTGTAGGTGTGTGTGTGTGCGTGTGTGTGTGCGTGTGTGTGTGAGTGTCTGTGTGGGTGTGTGGTGTGTGTGTGTGTGTGTGTGTGTGTGTGTGTGTGTGTGTGTGTGTGTGTGTGTGTGTGTGAGTGTTTTAAGTGCATTTGTGCCTATCTGTGTGGAAGGGGGGTGGGGTGGGCAGAGGTAGAATCATCTCGCTCCACTTGCTCCGCTGACTTATTGATCTCTAACGACGCCGAAGATCGAAGGAAAAATTCGCCTTAGTCATCTTGGAATGTGTTTATTTTTGTGGAGATCTCAACGCTCTGATTCGTTACTGCGCACATTTAACATTGCCTGATAGTGTTTTGTCGATGCAAGGCTGTCATAGGGGCCTAGTGAAATCTCGCGTTGTCGTGGTGCTGCTTGCTGTTGTTGACGCTGTAAGACCTCTGTTGTTTGTGCGGCAGTGTGTTGTTGTCTGTGGTCGCTTAGTGCAACAAGCGCTGTCGGTGATAGTCCGTGAGGTCATTAGACAATGGCAAATGCGACATTAAGAATTACACCTAAGTGGGACTGGGCGAGACAACGGTTAATTATACGGTCTGGTTTTGGTTTCACACCCCTTGCAACACCGTTAAGTCATTAGCGGCAGTCTACAGTAAACTTGTTTGTCACGGCCAATCCGGGTACAGAAGGACACAATATCTCAGCAGAAAGACGGAGACGTTCGTCCAATGTGGGGATTGAATTCTCGTCCTCTGCGCAATAGGCGAAGAGCCTAACCACTTCACCACAAATGCCGGTAGTCAATTCTCCGTGTGCAGTGGACGAAGAAAAGTGACAAGACGACCAGAAGTGGTGAACTCTTTTGACCTTTTGGCCAAATGTGACAACTGACCTCAGGGTCAATAAATAGTACATACAGCACAAAGACGATGTCGTGTAACATCGAGCAGCAGCAACAAGGCGACCTCGCTCACAGAGGACCATACCTCGCTCTGTCCAAAGTCGATGTGTAACAGGAGATATAATATTTGCAATACATCAGAAAATCAACGACAACATCAGCTAAGAAAAGCAGACGACGCGAACGAAGTAAAAAGGTACAAGGACTAGGTACACGAGCTAGTGGGTCTATGTAATGTCACGGAGAACCCACTAGGAAATAGAATGTAGATACTGGTACAACATATTTATTTCTATACAAACGCAGGTTATCTCACCCTCTCTCTCACTCTCTCTCTCTCTCTCTCTCTCTCTCTCTCTCTCTCATGCTCCTGCCCCCCTCTCCCTCACAACATACACACACGTCGCACTATACTAGTCTATCTATACCTATCATAATATTATCATGTTCCCCCCTCTCTCTCTCATTCTCCTCCCCGCTCCCCCCTCTCTCTCTCTCTCTCTCTCTCTCTATATATATATATATATATATATATATATATTGTACCCCTATAACTCTTTCCTCCAACAAAACCCCATGCACCAAGGTGTGCATAAATTGAACGCATTTTATACATATTCAGCACACACCTGCATTCTTGGAATTGTTTGTGAATAAAACATAACATGTAATTTATTTATGCCTGCCAGACTTATACACAGAGAGTTCATTGCTGTAGTGTTAAAGTAAAAGTAAAAGTGCATAACATAAAGATAAAGATTGTCCTCTCTACTTTTTGTGAAGCAATTGATAGATAATACATGAAGTGTCATGAAGACCCTCAAGAAATCTGACAATTGGAAGTGTGCTTAACCGTTAGAAAAACATGCTTTGGTGGGTTGGCCTATGGTGTTTGTTTGTTTTTTCAACTAGAAATTTTTCCCGCGAACCAAAGTGCTGAAACGAGCCCAAAAGGAGGCTATTTGTGAATCGATTGTGATGTTTCAGAAAATAGGAAGGAGAGGAGCAGTCAGGGGGAGATCACTCTCTATTTGGCGAAACAGCAGCGCATCCTCCACTACGAGACTACGAGGTCTGTCTCAGAATAAAGTCTTCCTGCCGCGCTGTCCTAAAAAATAATTATAAGTCACCTTGAAAAAAATTATGTGCTTATTCATATAACTTTTTTTTTTTTTTAAATTTTACTTTCTTTTTTTTTATTATCCCTATTTACCGCCGGAGCCATCAAGTTCCAGACATTTCTCCATTCCTTGTACACAGTAGTCAAAACCAGTGAGCAGGGATCGTTTATCCAAGGTTCTGAGTGCTTGTATCAAATCGACGACGTCGCAGCGTGTCTCTCACCTTGGGGAGGAGGTAGAAGCCCCATTGGGTGAGATCAAATAATTCCCACGAGTCGCCCTCGAGAAGCTCGGTCACAACTCTGGGTGCAGGATGGCGCATTCTTCAAGCAAAGCCGGTCTTTCTTTCTTGCCAAGATCGTTGGTCAATATTGGGTGAACTATTCCACTGGACATACCGACAGTTTCACTCATTTCCTTGCATGTTTTTCTTGTACCTTCCTCCACACCAGCTTTGATTCTCTCAACACTGTCGCCACAAACGACGACTGAGAGCCTTAATGACTCGGTTTGCAGCTTTGATGTTGCGCTCTATTGTCTCGCTAGGGGGGGAAAGGGGGGGGGGGCGTCGATGGCCGAGCGGCAGTGCGCCCGCCTACAGATGGGAAGGTCCAGGGTTCGAATCCGGGGAGGATCCCCGGGATTTTTTCGGATTTTTTATGGCTCCGACCCCCGTCCTATCGGAGATGGACGTGAAATTCGGAGGTCCTGCCTCGTAAATGACCTTATAGAGTTGCATGGGGCGTAAAACCAAAACCAAACCAAAAAAAAATCTCGCTATGAAAAGTCCGGGTCGTACAACCCGTTAAACCCTAGGTTCCTTCACTAGGCTTAAGCATTCACACGCCAGACATACTGAAGGTGTCAGAGCTTTTCACTATTTCTTGAAGTCACATCAATGACAGCCATTCATACACGGACGTTTATTCTTGTACTATTCAGAATTCGGTCGTGACTTGTAACTTTTCTTAGCTCTTAGACCACCGAGTATTTGATGAAAATAGGTCATCGGTACCGATAGGCTTTCTACAGCCAACAATGTAATATCTATTAGAGGTTTTCCACGTACTTTGAAAATATTGGCCACGAAGATACGTGTAGATTTGTTTCATAAGTTTGGTACTGATCTAAGCCTAGTTTTTGTTAGTGCAGTTCTCAAGGGCGTGGATATCTCAAAGGCCACCAGCCGGCAGTCCCCGGATCTAGGCCTATAATCATAAACTGGAGGCCCTGTGTGTGTGCTGTACTTTCATACTCTTTGTTGCAGTGCGCAAAGGGCACAACTTCGATTTTATGGCAATGTGTGTGTGTGTACATGTGTGTGTGTGTGTGTGCTTGCGTACGTGCATGCGAGGCAGCGAGACAGACAGAGAGAGAGAGAGAGAGAGAGAGAGGGAGGGAGTAGAAAGGGAGAGATAAAGGGAGAGAGAAAAGGGGGTGGCGTGGGGAAGGGCCGTTTTTTCAAGTATAAATGATATTTGACATAATAATACACTATAATATCATAAACTTGCGTTCACAACTGAGATGTACAGAAAGAGTTTTGGGACAGAAAGCGATATAAGACAAAATACTAAATTTTGAGTTGATGTTCTTATTGCATTAAAAAAATGAGGCCAGAATATTATGAAGAGACATAAAACTCTTCTAACACAATGCACTAAAACTCATGGCAAATGACAATTGAAGATTTCAAAAGAAAAACAACAACACTGTAGGTATATTAAAGCAAACCAATAGCCCTATAAGATAAGCTAATTATGCAAACATCTTAGTACACAAAAAGTGAATGTCCAGCACTTTGTCTAAAAACCAAACTTCCTATAACCATTATGCGTATGTCAAACATTGTTGCAAAGTGACGTAGTCGTCGTAAACCAGTTGAAATTACATATTTAAAATTAGATCTCGCTATCTTATCTAGCCCTGTTTCAAGATTAACACGTCGGCTCAAAGAAGAGCTATCTTCTTCTTGGGTTAAAAAAACAACAAGTTAAACAAAACAAACAAGAAAACACAACAAACAACAGCTTTGCATCCCCCAGTCAGTGGCGGGTTTACTATATCTTTTTTCTTGTTTTTCCTTCTCATTTATTTACTAATGTGTTGTTTTCTCGTTGAAAACCCCGCACAGTGGCTAATATGGTGTGCTGTAAGCCCCATAGCCCATAGTTCGCAGTGTCACATCTCACCTTGACTGGTCATATGAAAAAAAGCAATGACTTGCAGATTGCACATCGCTCGCATTGGCAAGCTTTTGGTGTCTTAATGGCTTGTGTCAACGTCTCGAGTATATGTAGCTTGATAAAGGCATTCGAGACGCCGAGAGAGAGAGAGAGAGAGGGGGAGAGAGAGAAAGAGAGAGAGAGAGAGAGAGAGAGAGAGAGAGAGAAAGAAAGAGAGAGAGAGAAAAGCAGACATGCGGAGAGAAAGGGGGAGACAGAGAAAGAGAGAGAGAGTGAGAGAGAGAGAGAGAGACAGAGAAAAGCAGAAATGCGGAAAGAGAGAGAGAGAGAGAGAGAGAGAGAGAGACAGAGAGAGAGAGAGAGAGAGAGAGAGAGAGAGAGAGAGAGACTGAGAGAAACAATGGCAGTCTCTTTACGTCTATGTGAAAGAAAAGAGAATGTGATAGAAAGAAGAGAGAGAAGAAAGAGAATGTGGAAAGATGAGCGAGAGATGAGAGAGAGAACGGAGAAGACAAGGCGAGAGAAGAGAGAGAGAGTTAGACAGGGAGAGAGTTAGAGGGGAGGGGGGGGGGCGAGAAAGAAAGAAAGAAAGGCATTATAACCTGAGGTAGAAATCGTTGAAGCTTCTAAATGCTTTAAAATGGCAATGTACCTTCAACAGGCCCCTGAAAATGTTCCTGATGATTATGAAGGCAGGCGTCCTGACGCAAATTTGCCTATTCCACTATATTTTTGCACTTTTCTTCATTTCACGCGGGCATTTTTATGACTAAAATTATGTTACACTGTGTTTTGAGGCTGTTGTGTGTGAGTGTGATTATTTTCTCTACATGTACCTTATCATGCATAATAAACTAAATCCTATTTTATCTTACAGTAAGAGACACCATTACCTGTGGTAGAAATCGTGGAAGCTGTGTCGCTTGAGCTCGTTCTTGCGCGTGGACGCGCGCATCCCGGAGTACTCACTCTCACACTTGTAGGAATACATGGCTCGGCGCCCGTCCATGCGACAGTCACACCACAAAGTGCAGGGGAGGAGCAAGTGAAGCAAAGCTTCCACGTATTTGTAACAATATCCCCACTGTAGTAGTTCCGTGTTTTGACCTTGACAATGTCTACGATCAGATGTGAGCGTCAATGTCCTTGGTTTGCATGCAACGCTCATATACGGTTAGTTTGCTTTCTTTCCAGGCACAGAGGAGCAGTAAGTGAAAGAACGCCTCCACGTATTTGTAACAATATTTCCACTGAAGTAGATCCACGTTCAGATTTTGACAGCGTCTACAATCAGGCGTGAGTGTCGATATTCGTGGCTAGCATTCACCACTCATACGATTTGGGTTGATTTTTCTCTGTAGCAGAAAGCAGTTCAGTCTTACATACTAATCATGATTTGCGATGACCTGTGTCCTGGGCGTACATTCCACACTCAACAGTAGTTTGTTTTATATTTGTTTCCTTGCATCAGATGCCCGTTTAGACTTGTATATTAACCACAATTTGCGATTGCCGATTCCCTTGGCTTGCAATTCAGCACTCGCACATACGCAAATTGCTTTCTCGCTTTCTCTGAGCTTTGTATCAGATAGCCGTTTAGTCTTACACACCGTTCACGACTTGCGATTGTCAATGTCCAAGGTGAACAATTTCAACACCCATAAACGATCGCAATGCAAGCCCCAAGCCAATGTTGAGACGATTAACGGTGTCTAAGGTTAAAAAACAACCCAGTCTAGCAATCTGTTCATCTTACATAGATGGGTTGTAAACTCCTCGTACACATTCCATGACAAAACTGGCCGTTTGGAGCTTGGTTATTAGAGAATTGTTATATTGTCTGTAAACGTCAGAACTCTCCACTCCAAGTCAAGGGCGAGATGTGATATGTTGTTCATGCTAGTCCCATAAAAACCAGGAATGCACTGATACAAACTTTGAATGTTATATGACCACAAATTTACTGATCGGGTCCACTATAGAAGGAATTTCCTCGTGCCAGAGCTTCCAATAAGTACAAGAGGTCCTTTGGTTTTGTTAAGTTTGGTTACCAGTTTAAGTGGTCCTTGGCACTAGGCATAGACTAAAGTCAATAGTCTGTTCTAGTTCAAGCTACAGCACAGGAGATAAAATTATCTGTTTGAGAACACAATAATATATCAATGACGTACTTCAAACTTTCTCCGTCAGACGAAACGTTCAACAATTAAAACCTCTAGGTACACTCAACTTGAAGGGGGGAAATCACAATACAGAAGTCCCAACGACAAACTCCCTCCAACTTGTCAACATCCAAAGATTGAGCCTAGACTAACGCAATACACATCTAAACTTCTATGTAAACAAAGCGCACCAGAAACAATGTTTCGTACTGATCAATAAAACCGACACATTAAAACAATAGCGTCACATTCATATTAGGTCCACACGACACAATGTGGTACTATACGATCAAGAAACAGCCGTCGCACCACAACAATAGCACCGCATTGGCATTACACAAGACAATAATATATCACGAGTAGACTGATCAACTCAGGGAATGTCTCTGCACAACCTTCATACTGGTGTCACTTTCACCTGTCCTAACAATGGCACAGATGTAGACTGTGTACACGAGGACATCTATAATAATATCGCACCTGGCGTCCGTAGAGAACAACTGAGAAAGTCAACCTTTCGTGCTTTTGAGCAATACACAAGACTTCGTCACACTTGAACATAAACAAAATATACACTGTATGTAGTAACACGTCCAACAAGTATAATATCATAGGTAGGCCTATTGTTGAACTTGCTCCAGCGACCACCTGTATAAGACGACCACCTGCACAAACAACCAAGTTCAATAGACTCCAAAACTACATGGTTTCTACATCATCCCTCTATTGGACAACTATCCGTCTACAACGACCGCTTTTCTTCTCGACATTGGGTGGTCGTCTTAGACAGGTTTGGCTGCATCCCAATAAATAAATGAAACCCCCAAATATAAGAGAACTCAAATATGAAGAGACGAAGCTTTGTACGTGAAGTCGATCCCAAGAGTGTTAATGGCCTGCTGAGAATTGAATCTTTCTTATTCAGAATTCCTAAATTCCCCTTGAGGAAGGAAGAGAAGCGAAAAAAAGAAAAGGTGCGCTTCATACAATCAGAATCCTTTGTTCGTGTTGCTCAATAATTCATTACTCAACGCGGTCTCGGCACTGGTGAAAATGAATGCACACCGGAAAATCGTTACATCTCAATGGAATTCTGAAGAACTTACGAAACGGAGAACCGAAGTGTACCTCTAAACACAAAGCAATTAGAGCTTCTACTTTCTCTGAATAATTCATTCGATACTACAAGAGGAAACCGCTCTGGGATATGTACCAACGATCCGAATTAGAAGAAAGCAGGTGAGCTGCTACTATTTGCCAATGTTACACACTGATGCAAGTCTTTTAAATGAAACTACGCCTTAAACATAGAACAGTAAGATATAGAGTGTGAACATCTTCCCTAGTAATCTATGGAAATGACTGTAAAGAAACTGACAAACTCTATTTTCATTGACTAATTCAATTAAAAGAGCACCGGGAAAGACAAATAAACGACTTTCACCTATTTACGACGATCATATCTCAATGAACTGAATTAATAAAAAATATTAAATCAGACTAGATGTAGAAGATCAACAATTTTCTAAACAGCTAACCCCACCTTTCCATTATTTATTTGAAACGGAAAGAGAAAAGCCACTCTATTTTCATCTGAACTGTACTAAAAACAAAACCAACAGTAACAGAACCAAATTCTTTGAAATCGTGAGAATGAGTATACGGCAAATCACTAGTTTAATCAAATTGCAAAACGTTTTCCTTTAATACAAAGCTAATGAAAATGTCACCAGACTCGAGTGTATACCAATCACCAAGACACTTACCGGACGAATAACATTAACCCAATAAACCCAATGACCGAAATATCAAACAGACCCGAAGCCTTTGGAATCATAAGAATAGGTAGGTACGTGGTAAATCGACAGTTTGATCAAATTCTTAAAACGATTTCCCTTTTTTACAAAGTTGATGAAAATTTCACAAGGTTGCAGGGCATTCCAACTACCAGCTAGACACTTACCAGACGAAAGGGAATAACCAAATAACCTAAGAATTCTTACAGAACCAAAACCTCTGAAATTGTGACATATTGACACTGAGTAAACAGCAAATCAATAGATTGTTTCAATTCCGAAAACTCCCCTTTATCGACACTAAGTAAACAGCAAATCAATAGACTGCTTCAATTCCGAAAACTTTCCTTTAGCGCAAAGCTTATGAAAGGCTCACAATGTCACAGAGCTGGACAGTGACAAGACGAAAACAATCAAGCCAGCAACTTAAAATTCAAACACACTTTTCAGCCTTTAAATTACAATAATGATCAATACTTTGGTCAAATTCCGAAAAATCCCCTGTATTTCCAAGCGTATGAAGGGCCAATACAATGCTAGAGAGTTTTGCACTGACCAGACGAAAACCAGCAACCCAATAACTTAAAAATCAAACAGACCTCAAGCAGTAACCCTTTGAACTTAGAATAGGTAGCCTGTACAGCAAATCAAGAGTTTAATCAAATTCCGACAAGTTTCCCTTTGTTACAATACTGCAGTTCGTTATAAACACAGTTGAACTTGCTTAAGCGACCACCTGCTCAAGACGACCACCTGCACAAACGACCATTCTCTATAGACTCCGAAATTCCATTTTTTCTATACGATATCCCTCTCTAATACAACCATCTGTCTAATACGACCACTTTTTTCTTCACACCGGGTTGTCGTCTTAGACAGGTTTGACTGTACCACCTAGACACTTATAAGGCGGAGCGTCCACTGACATGTTTTGTCAGTTGCAGGCCAGGTTTATAAGTATATATCATATATAGATGAGCCTGGCCTGCAACTGACAAAACATGTCAGTGGACGCACGGCTAACCAGACACTGAAAAGCAACCCAATAACTCGGTACACAGTAAAACACAAGTACTAAATCACAAGAATCCCCGCTCACGATGTGTTGATGCGCGTGTGTTGATGAGCTGGTCTCTGTCCCCCGGACACCCGGAGACACCCCGTGCCGTGTGAGCAGCGGGCCCGCCTCGAGCGCGGAGCCACTCGCGATATTAATATTGATCTAACGGCGACGCAACAATAAAATTGGAATTCACTATGAAGTGAAGGAGAGGGCATAAGAAGGAGAGAGGTGTACATGGAGATAGAAAGAGGTCGAGGGAGAGAGAGAGAGGGAGGGGGAGGGGTAGATAGGGAAGAGGGGCGGGTGGGGGGGGGGGGGACAAAGAGAAATGGAAGATAGAAAAAGGGGGTAGAGAAAGAGAGACTGAAAGACAGAAAAAGAATGAACGACAACGAGAAAGAATAGGAAAGCGAAAGGGAGAGAGAAAAAAAAGGAGATGGGTATTATGACACATGTAGTATGATGTAGGGAACAAGAAAGGCTGGATGGAGAAAAAACAGAGAAATAAAACAAGAGAGGACGACGGGAGAGCTAGAGAGAGAGAGAGAGAGAGAGAGGGAGAGAGAGGGAGAGAGAGAGAGAGAGAGAGAGAGGGAGAGAGAGAGAGAGATAGAGAGAGTGTGTGAAAGAATATTTGTACCAGCAAACGAGTTGTAAAGAAAGAAGACACTTGACTTGCCTCATATAGAACCATAACGAGATCGCCTCTCTCATGTTATCTTTCTCTCTCTTTCCACACTCTAGCCCTCGCATCACCCCTTGAAACCCTTCCCTTTCTCTCTCGCTCTCTCTCTCTCTCTCTCTCTCTCTCTCTCTCCCTCTCTCTCCCTCTCAAGTGCTTTTCTCGTTCACACGCACAAAAAACACATACATTAGTACGCACAAAGCGCACACACATATAAACACACACGTACGTATTCACACACACACACACACACATACACACACACACGTGTTTGAATCACACATGCAAATACGGACACACTCACACACACATACTTCACATAAACATACATTATCACAAACACACACACACATGCATACACTTCTGCACACACACACACACACACACACACACACACACACACACACACATTTACGCATTTTCTCTCTCTCTCTCTCTCTCTCTTTCTCTCTCTCATGCACACACTTACGCATCTCTCTCTCTCTCTCTCTCACACACACACACTTACGCATTTTCTCACACACACATACAAACACACTCAAGGGCAAGTGGTTCCCAGGCCTCATATGACTACACCGAAGTGAAATGCGAGAAGGCATGAGTAATGCAACATATGGCCATACAGGGCGGTACACCACGGAGACCTCAACTGAATAATTGAACCCATTGTCTTCACAAAGAACGCCCAGCTCACTGCATTCTGAGATTGATGAATACTGTAACACTAGCAATGAAATTCTTCGAGAGTAAATGAATAAGAAGAGCGCTTCTTTAACGAAAGCTCAATTCTCCATAGGAATTGCTCTCATGCATTTTTCACAAACGACCATAAACACGGCGAGTCTGGAATATATAACTGGAACGCGCTTACACTAGTGGTGTTCGGTTTTCCGCTTCTTGCAATACAATAAGGTAATTTAAGACTGAGGTTAGTTCGATCCAGCCTGCTCGGGTCAACTCATACTGAAAGGGGCACATCATCACTGCAGGGACACGGAGAAGTTCGTCCGACACGGGGATCGAACTCTCAACATCTGCATGACAGACGAAGAGCCTAATCATTACACCAGAGACGGCGGTGAACACACTGACATATGAGAGCCTAAACGTGATTTGACGTAAGATCACGAACACGACACAGTAGAAGGAAGAGAGATGAAACATCCTATTGCCACATGGTGCAGGATCGGATGGCAGAGACATTGCCAAGACAACAGTTAGTTGTTACAGCCAATATACAGCTATAAAAGACACATCTCAAAACAAAACCCAGTAGAGTTGCGCGCAGTATAAAGAGCATGAAGCGTACAGGATATCACGATGAAGCGAATGGCAAACTTCCAACCCGAAATGTATTGTCTACGAGCAACGATAGTTGTTTTTAAAACAAAAACTTGGCTTACTAGATGTTATGATAATGAGTAAAGCAAATGCACGGGTAAACTCATCCAAGGTGTAGAATATTATCGGGACAAAGAGCCAAAGCGCGCAATCTAAGTTTCGATGTTGGCATATGCCAACATGTAGAGATATCCCCTTAGCTAGTTTAAAAGTTAGTTGTTTGTAGGGGTGCCAGCATCTTTGGCTGTTTTAGCCTCTTAGTAACACTGCGGTATTCTTTTTCCCTTGATGGTTACTCCATTTGTGATTTGTCGAAGCATATCCTTTAAATCCCATTTCAAGAGTAAAAGGAACCGCTGCCGATAGAAACATTACTAAAAAAAAGAAAATTTAGACATCATTCAAAACTAAATATGACCAGACTACACAACACCTTTCATAGGAATAAAAGTGAAAGCACCATCCGTAGTCCAGAGAAGAAATCACAGTATATTATTATGGAGACGACTGTGAAAGTCGCACAGCGGTTTATGTGAAGCATAAGAGACTTGACACTACTAATTGCATGCACTTGACCCTACTTTAATCAAAAGCTAGAGCAAGAAGGAATCTGCAAACTGAGTTGGCATACTGAGGACGCTGAGCAGTTTACGAAAACACAACTTGTGATCTTTGTGGGCAAAGATGAAGACACTGCATCGCACAGAGAAAGAAATTACGATATTATAGTACATATAATGTATCTCTTTCCAAACTTAATACAATACAGAAACCGGCAATGCTTTGAAACAGGCACCATGACTAATTAGATTGATTTCTGTCTCAACTTTCGTGGGATCTTTGTGGGCGAAAATGAAGAAACTGCATTACAGAGAAAGAAATTAAGACACGTATTTGTAGCACATCCAATGGATCCCTTCCCAAACTTAATACACAGCAACCGGAATATGCTTTGAAACAGGCACTTTGTCTATTTATATTGATTTCTTTTTCAGCCTTACAATATATCCAGGGTTTACATTAACGCTTTCCTCACACATCGCACGCACTTAGTTCCTCCCTTGGCAGCTTCCTATGACAGTGGCCTGAGGCAAATACGGTAAACCATCTCCACGACACAAGAAAAACCCCCACAACAAACGTTGATAGCACTTGCTGAAAAGCCATAGACGTCTATGTGTTAAACAATGCAGGCCGCTGAACAAATCCTAAACATCGTCAGTAAAAATCAGCGAGAAGCGCCAGCGGGGGAAAGCAGGTCTACACTATCGACGTAACGGTGCAGAAAGTGAAATCTTGGCGAAAATAGACGAGTCTATCCGCCAGCATGAAACACAAGAAGAAACAAAAGTAGTGGAAGGTGAGGAGATAGCGGGTGAAGATATCTATGGAAGAAGAAAGGTGTAAAAAGAGAAGGAGAGAGGAGAGAGAGAGAGAGAGAGAGAGAGAGAGAGAGAGAGAGAGAGACAGACACACAGACAGACAGAACAGGGGGGGGGGGGGG
>JAUKPP010006123.1:0-18224 GCA_032273245.1 Phyllaplysia taylori | reverse complement strand
TGCAGTTTCCGTACTTCCGTAATCGGCCGTTAATTTCCGTAATGATTACGGAAAATCCGTAGAACTAGGCAGGTCTGGTAAAAGTGCCACATTTTACTGAGGTCGATCTCTTTTCCTCAGTCAACAACATTTTACAGTCAAGCATAGATGTCTTGAACTGGTCAGGGATGGACAACTGTCTACCACAGGAATTCAGTATAGGCCTACCATGATGACACTATACAGAGGATACATTGTTGGAAAATTAAGGAAATAGCTGCAAAGACAGGATGGTTGGAAAATAATTCACTTAATAATAGGCTATCTCCCTCCACATTGAACAATTGTACATTGAAACGAGACCTTGCACTAAATACCTTCTATCCTTCTTGTGTAAAAACTTTCTTATCAGTAACCAGGCCTTCATTTAACAGTCAAATACACACATTCACAAACACATGCATAATCCACACATCAAACATGATCAATACAATGCCACACATTCACATCCCACCTAAATCAGCATGACCATCCATACTCATTGTGTAATCACTTCCCGTTCTGTACCTTCATATTCAAAGAGTCACACACACATGAACACACAAACATGTATGCCTTCCATGCACCACGCTGTCTGTTTTTGTCCACATCCACCACCCAGCACATGACTAAATTCTAGGAGATCTGGCATCTTACACTGCTCCATACACACCAAACTGCAGGTAATGTCTTATTTACGAGTGGTCTTAGTCTTATACACAAGTAGCCACCGGATGGTAACTGGTACAAGTTTCAAGATGAGCTCTTTATAATAACCATGCAAGTATTCAAGAATGCTTTGTTGCTAACACAAAGAAAATATATCTGTACAGACAAGAAGATGATCAATAATCAAGATATATCCCTGAATCCTGGTACCAGTAACATGAGTTCAAATAATCTGTGCTTGACTGTTCTGTTTCTGCTTCACATGAACATTTCAAGTTTACCAGTTGCATTCACACAGAAGTAGCCTAAAGATGTTTAAAAATGTATCTTACACCAGGGAAATTATACTTTTATATGAAGGCTTACTGAAATGATATTTTGCTGTTTTGGGTAGGTTTATCTTCAATTGTTTTTGTTTTTTAAATTTGGAGACAACAGAGAATTTTTTTTTAAAGAGTTTTGTCATAATATGCTTTTTACAATGTATATGCAGTATGACTCTACAAATACCATAGTCAACTTGCTCCATTTAACCATGTTGTTGCAAAAAAAATACAAAATGCCACCATTTATATGAACAGCAAATCTATATGATAATTTTTGTTTTAAAAGGCAGTCTATTGACTTTTCGCCACAATAGTTCGTCAAGTGGCACAATTAAAATTTTTCTTTTTCTAGCCAAAGTCCTCAATTAGGCATTTCATGGGAAGTTAACAGGAGAACCCTCAAGTAGTTTAGGCTAACTGAGAGGTCTATAATGTAATTTGAAATATTCAAAAGGTACACATAAATCTACAAGACAGACCAACACTGAAAAGCAAAATCACAATGGGCATGAATGAAATAGGCTGCCTAGTCACGCCATCGTTTGTCTAAATCATTCCATCTCTCTCTATACCAACAAATCGAAGCTGTTCAGTTGGCCCATATCTGAAAAGTGAAAAAAGAAAAAAAAAAGAACAGTTAGCCCAACATATTGTTTCAGATATACAGGCCTATTTAAAAATTACGCAAAAGATTGAAAGCACGTTAAAGAGCTGAATATAGGCTACCAGTATGAAGACAGAAAACAAAACTTGCAATAGGAGTCATGAGTTCATGAAGTGATGGAAACAAAATAATCACCAAGATTAAGAGATAGACAGGTTTTGCGAAAACGCTTCCCTTGCCTATTTTTTACACGACTTCAATACATCCGAACCTGTCCACAATGGTCACTCAAGATCACATAAAAAAGTGACTGTTATAGACAGGTGGCAGCTATGGGCAGGGTCTGAGGTATGGTCATTCAGTCTGAAAAGTAATGCAGTTCGTTGATCTTCCCCCTTATGTGGACATGTCCCTGCCACCTAGTCACTGATTTCACTTGGAGCGCCACACAAGCTCTTAGATCCTTCAAACATTCATCATAATATTATGATTAGATCTAAATGTAAAAAAAAAAAAAAATTCATAAAAATGATCCGACTGACCTGTAATCAAAGAAGAGTTCCTCTCCTGCCTGGATGGGTCGTTTGGCAAAGATGCCAATCCTGTGATCCCCATTGACCATCATGACCTTAGCATAGCAGTTTGGGTTGATGGAATGGTTGGCAAAACGAATCTTGTTGCCTTTTCTTGTCGCATCCACCACAAAATCTGAGGAGAGAAATGATTTGATAACAAAACTTGAACCACACAAAAACAAGTCCTTTGCATGTCACCAAATCCACGAACTTAAGCGAGGCTGTTTCCTTTCATTACAGTCCACTTTACACAAATGAATGTAAGGCTTCGTGCACATTCTGTCCTGCATGTCCCCTTGCTTTGGTGTTACTAATTAGCCTACTATCTTTTGAAATGAAAACTGATTGGTAGTTTATTGATTGAATACTTTATAGTCATTATGCATGCACCTAACCAAATTGGCCCATCCAGTCCCCCCATGTATTTGTGCTAAGTCTGAGAAGTCCGTGTGATCATATTACAGCTGGCTGCATGTGACTGATGGGTTTTTACACTTTTTGCTGTGTGACTATAATGCAGTAATAAGCAAGGCTTGTATTTCATGCCCCACTTGTGAGTCAAAAGTGAGCGTAGGCTAAAAAAAAGGTTGGCAAACACTGGTCCAGATAGAGTTATTTTTTTTTTCTCCAACCAATAAAACATAAAATCTTGATCACATTGAACACTCATATGTGTTATTTCAAGTTTAAAACTTTTGGGTCTTTGCCCCTCCGCCCAATGCCATGTTGTAATTGGATGTCTTCAGTAGTTGTTCCATGTTGCAGTATCATGAGGTATTTACATCAGGACTGTAGAGAAGATTTTGTCACAGCTCTTGTAGTTTAGGTGTTGGACACTTCATTACGGTTGATTAAATCAAATGTGTCAAAATGACTTTAAATACTAACAGTTCAGCATAATTTACTAAAGGGAAAAAAAAAAAAAAAGTTATAATATATACCGTAATCAGACTCAAGTACATTTTGCAATACAAAAACAAGACTAAGGAGGAGATTATCTCTACTTTAACTTACCATAGTTCAGATTGAAAAGGAAGCTGCACATGTATTTGTCATAGACTTTTCCTCTGCGGTCAGCTTCATCCTGAGAAATTATCTGAAAATTCCCAAGAAGACAATGATAATGGAGTAGGCCTACTTATGTTTAATACAAGAAATGCATTAATGAACATATGAAAATTAGGGCAAGTGAGAGAGATTAAAATTTTATTACTTTAATTTGGTTCCCTGTAAGAATGACGAAAATACAAAATTGGGTGATGCCCAACAGTATAATAACTAAATGCAAAGGAAGTGGTGTACTTTATTTAAAATATGAACAGATGTGAGAACATTTCAAATGACGACCTGGATTAGAAAACAAGAAAGTTTACTTGCAACTATTGAAAACAAAAGAACCATCACAGACTTCCTTCATAGAGATAACTAAAATATCATTTTGTACAACTAGAATTATAAAAATCTCCGACCCCTTTTGTAATGAAAAAAACAAACAAAGTAGGCTATAAATAGATTACCTCCCCACAATATTCAGAGATGAATTCATTCTTCTCCGCAGGCTCCTTCAAGAAAATACCCCAACCAGCAACATCTGATGGGGCCAGCAACAAATGCTACAGAGAAAAACAAAACAGGGCCTATATTAATAAAACTGATACATTTATGAGGAGAAAGGTAAAAATGACATTTTTTAAAAAAGATAACAGCTAAAAATAAAACCCCAGTTCCAGCTTGTTTCCTCCGAAGTAGATTCTTTGTGTGCCAAGGACAACTTTTCCTGGAACTCGTCATGGAAATAAAAATTTTACTACAAAAAACGTCCCCACAAATTAATCAAAATAATTAAGTGTTTATTGGATTTGACACTGTCACTCTCAAGGAATTTAAAGAAATAAACATGAGAAACAATTCCTACAAATCCTGTTACCTAAACTGGGTAGAAATTGCAATCATGTCCACTTTTTTACATTATCTTACCTTTCGGAGTCCCCTCTGGACACCAACGTTTTTGCATGAAATCTTTTGAGTTTCAAACTGGTCTGTGAAGATCACAAATAGGTAAAAAAAATCAATATATGCAGTCACAAGAGTTGTTGGATCAAATAAAAAAAATGCCAATTAGTAGATGAGACTGACAAAAAAATGCATTTGCTATCACTGAAAAGAAATAAAAACCCACATAAGCCTGCATACTGTAACAATATGAAAGACAGGTATTAAAACCATGAAGTTAGTTAACGAATTGTATTCAGGGGAATTGAAGAAAAAAAAGTGGCTCTAATAAAAGACAAGTGAAGTAGTCTCTGCCTAAATGCACGCTATCCATATGGTTATGACATATTTTTTACTGTATAATTTGTGTATAAGTGCATGCTCCGCCTAAATGCACAATTTTCAGCCCTCCGAAGCACTGTGCATTTAGGCAGAGACTACTGTAGCACAATTTGACTTCCCCGTCCTTTATAATTTATACGCACCTGAGAGTCAAAATTACTTAGATTGCAAAAAAAGAAACCTAAAAATTCAACATGACAGCTCTTTTTAACTATCAAGAAATTATTTTGTCTTTTACAGGTAGGCCTATTACCGTGTCAAATTTACCAAAAAAAGTTCAGTCACATACATACGTACTCTGTATTTATGCTAGGAAAACCCAGGGTTATTTTTATTGCAGTGTATTGAGGCAGCAGATCTGCCCCCATCAGAAAAACCCACTGTTTTATTTGAGTTTGGGACAGCTCTATTGGCACCTCTGCTAAAGCATCTCCTACTTTAAGATGATCATGAAACAATGTCCTGCTACTTACCAGCCCCACAGGTTTGACATAGGTCAGGGTCGCACTCTCGCACAGCTAAGAAACAAGGACACAACTTGGTGTTGCACTGAGCTTTGCATCTACATCCAGGGAAACGATTCTGACCTGCAAAAGTAAAGAAGTAATGTTGTTGGTTTTGGTCTTTTACACCCTCGGCAACATTGCATGGTCATTCAAGAAATGGGGACACTACAACCCTCCTATCTGGGTTTTTTTTTTTGCTTAGATGAGGATTTATGGTAGGCCCTACTATCAATACTAGGTCATTTCAACACCAGGAATACATTAGGACATTGGTTACACATAGGAGAAGGAGCAGACCACATCAAAGCGCTTGCCAAACAGTCACTGACTACCTTAATTAAGGAATAACAAATGTAGCGAGCGACACCACCATTACAAAATAAATGCTATGCCACTCACTCCTACAAATGACAGATAAGTGAGCAAACAAAACTTGCCACTGCATTAGAACCATCACTTCACAATTCCCAACTGGGACAAGTTTCCCCTCGAAGCCTACATTTTGAGCATATGGGGACAAATTCCACCCAAAAGAACAAACAACAGCAAAGAACTGTAAAATTATGCTACACATACTTGGTCCAGGAAGCTGTATAAAAATATGTGGTAGACAAACAATTGAAAGTCTTGAAGGATTAATGTTCTCTCTCTTTCCAGCTTTGAAGAAAAACCTGTGTCTGTGGTGAAATGGTCAGACTCTTCGCCTATCACTCAGAAGAGTTCAATTTCCCATGAGGGGACGAGTATCTGCATCTTTCTGCTGGGATCCTGTCATCCCAGTCTGGGCTGACCCTGGCAGGCGGGTCGAGTAAGCCCGTCTTCGAAATGACTAACCAGCGTTGCACGGGATGTAAAACTAAACACAAAACAAAAGTTTGAAGGAGACCTTGTGCATTGATACATTACATAAAGTCCTTTCTCACAATGCTTGGACAAACATAAGAATGGAATTTGGATTACAATCTTTGATTTAGACCCTTTTTGTCTCTAAAGACAATGGTTGCGCCCTGGTTATCCCATTTTGTGAATGCCTTCAATCATAACTTTTTGGATGACAAAAACGTAGGCCAACGTACACAAAATAAATGTAACAAAACCATTCTGCTTGATCTTTGAATGTTTCACTACCTTGGGAAATTAAGTAAAATAATAGGGCTAGTTTTGGTTTGGTTATCAGTTTTACGTCCCCTGCAACACTGCAAAGTCATTTAAGGGACGGACTACTTCAACCCTGCCTGTGAGGGACGACCCTGCAGAGAAAGATGCAAATCGTCCGCACATGGGATGAATTTGGGTCTTCCGCATGACAGGCGAAGAGCCTAACCATTGCACCACAGCATCGAAATAGTAGGCCTAGAAGCTGTAGGAAACACATGACAATCGAGAAGAAGGAGGAAGCACACTGGGTATAATGGGTCCACTCTATGGTTGATAAGGGGGGGGGGGGGGAGAGAGCACTGGGTCCCCATGACCTTTGTATGAACATAAAACTTTTCACAGAAGTTCTGGGCCATGATGCATGGACAGGTCTCGTCACAGCGCTGACCAGGGTGGTCACATGGCTGGTAGTTGTACACTGTCTTGCTGGTCCCGTCTTTCTTTAGCTGAATCTTTCGGCAATGCATGGACCACAACCTGATTGGATTGGAGTAAACAGGACATCAAGGTTTAAATGTGTTGGTGTAAAAAGCATTTCCCAATTTAATTTTCATTAACAATTTGAACAAGGCCTATTAACTGTTCATTTCAAACCTTTTGGAGCACCAAGAACAGTTTATTATTCATTAGAATCCGAACTAGCATAAAACACTCTTTAAGTTAAAATCAGTTCAAATTAGGAAAATCATTCTTAATGATATGAGCACTAAGGATGTGAAATCAGACCGCTGTTCCTTTTTTGGTGGTCAAGTGGCGCACAGACACAGAAAACTTCAAGGGTAGGCAAAAGTGTGAAAGTTTACAGCAAAGCCACAAACATGGGTCTATACACGGGCAGGTGGATTAAGACTGATTATTCATTTTTTTTAAAAGAGAGACTAAAACACCTAATTAGATAAATGACTTCAACTAACTGTTCTAAGAGAAGTAGAAGGAACAAGAAACAACCGAGTACAATCAAAGATCAAAGGACATTTGCTAAATCAAAACCAGTTTGGCTTTTTCTGAAGTTCAAAACAAAATGGTTCTAACTTGAAACCCTGATCACAGCACCTTTGTTTCTTCTTCTTTTTCCGGGGCGGAGTTTGCGTTGTTTCTTCATTGACATCAGGAATGTGTGCCTCTTCCTTGACAGCAAAGTGGTAAACCTGAAAATGTCATTCAAATTTCTTCCTTTTATGACAGAAACAATGGAAATCTGACACCATGCATGGTCTATCGCAACCATTGTTATAGGAAGACATTTCTTTTTCTATTTCAAACAAACAAAAAGTTCTACTACTCATGACAATGGTGAACACTATTCTATTCTCTCAGAAAAAATAACATCAAGGCACCAAGAGGATGGAGATTGCTTGACCTTAAAAAATAAGACAACCGAATTTGATAAGCAATATGGTACAATATTATTGTTTCTACATGGATTGATATGAGGTATCTAAAACCACAAAATACAGTAGGCCAATACTCCAGATGCCATGCACCCTCAAGGGACAGAATAAAATTTTTAACTGTCTTGTTGCAGGAGGGGATAACCACCCATACAGGCACTAAATCCTCAGAGTGAAGCAGTTCACAGTTCAACTGACTCAGAAAGGTGAAACAGCCAAAGATGCTGGCGCCTCCATAAACAACTTTAAACTAAGGCCTACCCCTAGGCAAGATGCCCCGAAGCTCTATGGGAACCTCGAGGACCTGGGGCGAACAGCAGCCTTCATAGAGACCGGATTGTCGAGTTAGATGAACGAGAAGAAGAAAAAGACTAAGGTGAACATTCTTGTGTTGGTGGATGTAGGTTATGTGGCATAAGTAAATGTGTGTATGAATATGAACTTTATATCATGAAAAGTTACAATCTGTCACTTACCTGCTGGCATGACTTGGTGCGGATCAGTTTAGCGATTGAGCAGTAGTTGCTTCGATACACTCCAGTCAGCACCCGAATCAAGGACTCCTCTGCTCCCGTCCACTCCTCAGTGGTAGGACTGGTACACGGCGGGAACTTGATATCCACATCTGACAATAAGAGTAGGCCTACAGTCTAAACCTCATACAATAGTGACTGTGGGTATAGAGAGAAATTCCTGTTATACCAGGTCCCTCTTACTCTTCTATCAGATGTCCAAAGAGAACAGGCAAGACAGGGATTAGAAAAAAATATGGATGCACAAGAATTCTCGGTATGAGTCATGAGTCATTTCAACTGTAGAACTTTGTGACTCAACAGAATGCACTATCACTTTTAGGGGTTCTAGACAAGATTCTGCCCAATAACATGATACCACAGGTTGATCTCCTTTAATAAACTATAAAAAGATTTATCTTAAGGGAAAAGGCACTAATAACATTAAGATCGTGAAGAGTTTTAGGTAACATATCATGACAATAAATCGGTTCAAGCTATGGATGAGCTCATACTGAAACAACATAATTGTGTACAAGCTTAAACCCGTGACAGGGTAAAGGGTACCTGCTGATTTTTTATTAATCCTTTCATTTATGTCACTGATAGAATGGTCAAACATTTCACAAAAAGTAATAATACAGGGACATCCCATGCTTGGATTAATGGACTTCTAGATACCCATAGAAAGGAAAGAATGATGTAAAACAAAATCAGGATTTTAAGTGGTGCTGTGATGTAGCCTACATATTCAAACAGACTGTGGGTTGATGGGCTGTGCATGCTGATTCATTCATAAAACACACACAACCACATCAGTCACACAACGATGCACAAAATGAAGAGACATCCTGCAACAAATTGTTGCCCTCGAAACAGAAAGTCGAAGAGGCCAATTTAGCCATTTTCACTGTTTTGGCTTTTCTTTATGTATGGAGTGAGATCTACATTGTGAGTAAAAAGGTTTTCAAACCGAGCTCAAATAATTTCGGGCTCAATGCATAGGGGCAGGCGGTCTCTATGCTCAATTACAGAAGGGCAAAGACCATGCCTGTCTCTATCACCTGGGCTAGTATGGAAAGTGGGGCAAGGAGGACAATGTGCGCTGATCAAGGGTGGTTGCGGCAGGTAAACATCACAGCCGAGTTTCGGTCGTAATCCCCTGCCGTGATGATTCCCGAACAAAAGAATTGCCTGTGCTGTGGATTTTAGCCATTCTAGGCTACCTGTCGTCAGGGTGGCTCAATGCAGTTTGCTTCTTTCAGTCATCGAAGGGATTAAAGAAAAATGTATGGGAACACCTGATGTGATGCGACTGTCTCCCTACCCCATTTTCTTACATCAATGTTGCCCTTCAAATGTACATTTTTTTTTATATTGGTTGGTCAAAATGTATTTCTTCTTCTTTTTCCTCTTCTTCTTCACCTCACTTCATTCCTTCCTTTCCTCTCCTTTCTATTCTTCTTCTCCACCCGAATTTCTTCTACTCTTCCTACCCTTCTTTCTCTCCTCCTCATCCTTCATCCTCCTTTCTCCTCCTTCTTGTTCTGGTTCTTGTTCTTTTTCTCCTCCTCCTCCTCCTTCACCTCCTCTTTTGTCCTTTTCTTCTTCTTTAGAAAAAAAAAAAACGAAAAAAAACTAACAAACAAATGCAAAGCCCAAAAGAAATTTTACAAAGTGAGTTTCTGGGGGGTTTCTTTTAGCAGAAATAGCCTACATAGAAAATAGTAACCACATTGCACGCAGCATGGGGCGAACACATTGCATAGCAAAGCTTTTTTGCATGACCAGGGGGCAAACACGCTGAAAATAGGGCCAACACAGCCAGTTTTCATTTTTTTCATCGTGTTGCATAAGGGAAAAAACATTTTTGGTAGAAAAATCATGGTTAAAACTCTCTAAATTTTCGTGCACACGGAAAGGCAACATGTTCTTGATCATGTAGGTAGGCCTACAAATATTATTCAAATCTACCCAAATTCAAGCGAGTTACAAGCGTTTGAAAATTTCCGAAGCTTTCAGTGAGCAATTCCTCGAAAACAGGATTTACAGTGCTTGCCTTAATGACACGGCAGCGACGAAATGTTACAGTTCCCCCAACAGTGGACAAAGTTGGCCATGTTGTCACTGTAATTCACCAAACATGATGAAATTTTGCAAAAGAAAAAAAAAATGCCTGAAATCCCCAAACCTACGAATAGGCTACTTATTCGTTATTAGAATTGGCAACATTCTTAGCTTTTCTAATAGTCAGAGCCTCAAAATATCTATGTGGATGACGAACGGTCACCAAAAGAAGGAAAAGATAACAAAAAGAGTTCTTATTAAAATCCTGGATTTAGGCATTTACAAAATGTCATCAACCACATGTAAAATAGAAGAAGAGTTTTTCAGTTACCATCTGCATTATTGCTCTCCTCACTATTCTCACTGCTGGTTGCACTGCTACCATTGTTTGTTTTCCTCTTGCGTCCGTTGACCTCTGGGCGTGGAGGTGTGGCCGAGCCAGATTCCTTCTGGACCTCCTTCATGTCCTTCTTGTCCTTGTCCTCTACAGAGCCCTGAGACTGACCCATCTGATTGGACACAACAGGAGAATGTAAATCAGCAAGAAATTAGGACACTACTGTGCTGGCTAACAAACTTAGCTGAGCGCCAGTGTTGCAACTGAGAACGCACTCTTTGACAATAAATGGGTTAAAAGTTTTGGGTTTGTTTTGTTTTTTAAATACCCATTCTCAAGTCTATGTGAAGAAGAATTTAACGATGACCCAAAAAGATTGTTTTCAATTATCCTTTTTTTTTAATGGATTAGTGTACAAGATGGACAAAAGCAAAGCTATATTACTTCATTTCTTGGGACAATAAAGAAAAGCCTTTAAATTAAAGTCTGCACCAAGTTTGGGAAATTCAGGATAAAACTTGAAAAAACCTATGTCAATGTCTGTTGGACAGACTCAGAAAACTGCATTCACAAACTGAAAATTTAAATAACACAAGAAATGTGTGTGTGTGTGTGTGTGGGGGGGGGGGGGGGGGTGTTATGCATTGACTTGAAATTATTGCAAACTTAAATCCTTTCAACATCTCTGGTACTGTTTGCAATCTAAACAGTAAAGAAGATCATATCAATTGAGGCTACGAATCAGAGTAAGAGACTGCATACCTTTACAGTGTGGAGGTAGCAGTCGGTACTGCAAGGTTCAAATTTTTGTTTCTTCTCTGGTATCTTTCTAGACAGCATAGTTGGGGTAGGATGATAAGCTGGATACAGAGAAAATAAAATATTTCATCATGAATTCAGCCATATAAAAACAATTTAAAGGAGAAAAAAGTATGTAATCAAAATGTCCCTTTGAATCAAACCTATAGTTAGGGTACTCACAAAAAAAAAATCCTAACATCCCCTTGAATCAAAGCTATAGCTTGGGTGCTCACAAAAACAAATACCATATTGCTATAATAAACAAAAATCCCACCTTCTTATAAATAGAGACCATACTTAGATGTTATGACTTCCTGCTGTTACTCAGTAGACAAGCAAATTTCAGACTTAACAAGAGCTGGTTGTCACAAGGCATCTTTGCCATTTCTTTTCCAATTTATCCTCCTTCACATGCAGAAAAAAAGAAAAAAAAAAAAAGAAAAAAATATCTTTACTTCTTTTGTTACGAAATTAAGTTGTTTACAAAGAGCAGAAGTCACCCACGGTGCAAAAAGCAATCATATTTGAAGCATCGACGACAGAACAGCGTATGAAAGGAATGCATCGTCTGTTCCCGAGCCACAGACTGCGCACGAGGGCCATCAATGTTTGGGGTGCATTCAGGTGGTGGTTCAGTCCCACTAGCTCGTTGAGCCTCCACAAGCTCCTTGTACCTGAATGGAACAATCGAGACACATGTCAGCATCAGTTGGAAAGAATGCAAAGTTGACTTTATATAAACAACCCTCTAACACGTCCTTCATCTTTTGAGAGCAAGCAGACTCAAATAAAAAAATTTTTACTAACACCATGGATATGGAAAATGAAACTGAACATTTTTTTCACAAAAGTATCAAGAAAATCAAAATCCTATGTTTATATTCTTTATAGCCAAAGGCAAACTCCCCATAAGAATAACATCTTTAGACCTTAACAATTACTGGACTATAACCCCAAAGCAATATCACATTATTCAATTAGAGACTGAACATCACAATTTAGAGAAATTAAATATTAGACAGATGTCTCAAGTGAACGGTGCAGGGAGAATCTCTCTATTACTCACTTATCTTTCAGCTCCTCAACTGTTCCGCCTTGGTCAGGGAATGCAGCACATATTGCCTCAAACACCTCAACTGGCAACTCTGATACCTCCATCGGTTCATCTCCACCGTCTTTTGGCTCTTTCTTCACTTTCTCATCTACACGGCCAAAACAAAAAACTCATCATCACACCAAGGTCAGAAAATCTACTTATCTGCAAGATTGCAGCATTCATTAAACACGAAAGACACATACAGTGAAAAACAATAATAATAGATTGCATTTATATAGTGTATTTTCTCTCTAAAAAAAAAGCAAGCTCGATGTGCATTACAATTATTATTGCCTCAACAGACCAAGTCATTCAGAAACCTTATCAACTTCATGGGAAGCATACAGTGCAATCTGCCATTTCACAGGCACTAGCTCTAACATGCGGACAAAATCGTTCGTTCTCTATAGCCAAGTACCCATTCACACCTGGGTAAAGTGAGGAATCCGAGCTGGGATTTGAACCCGGAACCCTTCGATTACGAGTCTGGCAGCCGAACCTCTAAACTACCGACCCCACATAAAATTACATTAAAAAACCTCCACAGCATTGAGTCCAGGAGCAGGAGTCATGCATTTAGTCCAGCTTGCTTTACTGCATACCTTCAAAGTACCATCTCCACAATAAGAGATATATCTAGTGAGTGCACATATAGGTAACACTACCTTGGAAATACCAACATAAATGCTAAAAAAAAAATTTATTTTAGGAAAAACACATAATAATAAAAACACGACTGTGGAAGAGACCTTCAAATGGCCAAAGGAAAAAATGGTGCAGTCAACTCTTCAAGATTTCAGTTACAATAAGTCTCAATTACGTATCAAGTTATTTACTACTGCATTCATGTCATAAAAAATTCAATAAAAACTACATTTCATCAAACATCCAAGTTTCATGATTTTCATTTAGTTCAACTATGTAGAAGAACAAGCAAATGCCACAAGCAACAAATGGAAAAAGACCTACATGTTACAACATTATTTTTGGATGTATTTATGCGCGTCTAATTTTGCAATGACAAAAAAAGACATTTCCAGACTCAAACCACTCAACGCACCTCCATTCTCTGCCTTATACTGATTAGCCACCGAGTTCACCAGCTCGAGAAACAGGTCATCTCCAATCCCTGAACTCCTCTCCCCGTGAACTCGACCCTCATAGTTCTTGAGGAGTTCTTCAATGAAAGAACAGTCCTGCTCCAAGAGCTCATCTCCCATATAAGGAATGTTGTGCAACACAGTCTCATCCTCCACCTTGATAAAGGTAAAAAAAAAAAGCATTAAATCAAGTTATATCTCATGTAATCTCAGCTTTTTTTAAACTATGCATACGTAAAGAACTCTTGTTTGAGAAATTATTTTGCTGTTAGCTTTTGGTTTTATGTCCTTTGTAACCCTGTCAGGTGGTTTGGGAAGGGAGCTACTTCAACCCTACCTGTCAGGGCCAACCCAGGCCAGATCTGATTCCTATCTTCTGCATGATGGGCCCAGAGACTCTAACCATTACTCCACAGAAAACAGTCTCAAAGAAAAGACAAATCTGTCAAACTGGTAAAACTTATAAACTTAATAAATTGAGAGGTCTCTGATTTGAAAAAAAAAACATTTTATCTGTGGACCTAATTTGATCTATGTGAGGCTGAAATTGATAAAATCGCTAAGTACATTTAATCAGATGTAAAGAACAAAGTACTTTAGTACAGTTTACCTTGCTTAAAAGACCACTTTCCATCGACCCTGAAACTGCATTTCTTCTATATTTGTCCATCTCTAAGATGACCACTTTTCTTCTCAATACTGGATGGCCATCTTGAAAAGATATTTGACTGTAGTGTTTTCAATTTACATTTTAAAAAATACTTGGGTTTCAAAACACCTTTACTACTGATACATTATGTTTTCCTTACCATAAAATTCTGCTGCACAGGAGCCCAACTGTACATGGTAGGAATTGCCTTCACTGGATTCATCATCTTTAAGGGTCCTGACTGTGTTGGAAATCCCATGCTACTTGTAGTCTCACACTGCAACAGATTTCATTTGTAGTTAGTTGTTTTTTCCTTTCAGTCTCGATATTCCTAGTACAACCTTTACAAAAATGCAAGTCGCTGAGGCAACAGATCAGAAAAGCCCCATCAAATTTTTAATAACAAAGGCAAGCAACATAGACTTGTAGGCCTATCTGTGTCAATCACTAGAGGCACATAGACTCAGAGTGTCAAGAAAGCTGCAAAACCTCAACAACAAACAAGAAATAAAAATAAATGGAGAATTTAAAAAATACAACTATTCACCTTTTTGGCAGACCTTCCAGGCAAAATCTCTGGCACTATAAGTTTCTGAACAGACTGTTTAGACAACCACTGCCTGTCTCCCTCCAGTTCTTTCTCAATTTCCATTCTATTAGCAGCAAAAGCATTCTGAAAGCAATGAGGCAAACATTTCATATAAGAGACAGATAGTCTACCCCTCTTTTACTGTGGTCAGTGTTAGTACTAAACATCATATTGTTTGGAGATTCTTCGTATATACTCCATTGTCCTAAAACGTACATACACAAAAAACAATTTGAAAAAATTAAGAAGTGGATACACTTTCATTACGAATAAAGCATTCCAACCAAAATTTTTTAAACATCTGCGCTCAGGATTTGAAACAAAGTCATTTGCGTATTGAAAAATTCTGTCCATCTAAATATTCTATCACAAATTCTAGGCATGTCATCATAGTCATGTTGTTATCAACTAAAGAGAACTAATATCAAAGATGATATATAATTCCAGGAAAGGCAACTCCCTTTAATAACTTGTATAAGAATTTTATTTAGTTTTAAGTAATGTTAAAAAATATGGCATATGGCACACATGTCAAAATATTTCTAAACAGAATGACAAAATGAACATCAAAATTCATAATTCTTTTTTCTTACCTTTACTTCATCCGCTCGTTTGTCCTTTCTTAAAAAACAAAGTCTTGTATATTCTGATTTGACTCGCTTTTTCCAATCTGTGATGCCCATTGGACAGGACTCACTGAACCTGTCACTGTGGGTGCTTGGTGCTGGGGAAGAGGCTTTCACTACTCCCACACCCTGTGAGGTGCTCCCAGACAGAAGTCTCTGAGCCCCACTACGAGTGTTGCAGGCACCCTCAACGGAAGTCATCATTGATTCTTCTAACTTCTTGTGTTTGAAAAATGTAGACTGCTGAAATAAAGACAGACAAGATTTAGTCTAGTCAAATGCTACCACTACCACTACATTTTTCTCACTTTTCATACATTGCGTAACAAGAGGCGCATGTACAGAGACGCAAGCCTATGAAAAGCTTAATTTGATTTTATTTTTTTTGCGAAAAAAAAAAATAAAAGTTTTGACTCAATCTTACACATAATAATAATAGTATGGTAGTGTTAATTGTTACAGAGTGACGATGTATCAATTAACGCCGTGTTAATTGTTACAGAGTGGATTGGGGAGCTCTTATGGTCACTTATGCCTTTGGAGAATATGCTAACATTTTTGGACCTGGCAAATTTTAACTAGAAACGTTTATTCACTCCTCCGGTCCTAGCTATGCCTAGTCAACTCTTTGGTAGGCCACCCTGTACAAATCACTGCATTGTCCGCATACATCTACACCTAGGCTACATCACCACTCTGTATCAATTAACACCACGTTAATTGTCACAGAGTCACTCTGTAGCAATTAACATGGTGTTAATTGCTACAGAGGTCCTATCGCATCTCATCTATCTAGTCCTAGCTATGCCTAGTCAACTCTTTTGTAGGCTGCTCTGTACAAATCACGGCATAGTAGTCCACATAGGCCTACATTGCTACTCCGTATAATTGATGTGACGTTTATGGCCACAGAGAGTCACTCTCTATCAAATATAGTTGCTATAGACTCACTCTGTAGCAATTAACGCGGCGTTAATTATAATTGATACATCGTCACTCTGTAGCAATTAACACTACCTGCCTTAAATGGTAATAATAGGTCTCTTGACACTAGCTAGGTGACTAGGTTACAATACAATCTACCTATCCTATAGCCTATAGGCTATTACCTAGTTTTAGAGCCTAGCAGGCCCTAGAACTAGAACTAGAGTCTAGAGTAGCCTAGGCTGTGGCTGTGGTGACTGCTGCCAGCTGCTGCTGCAGTTCACAACCGAACTGACAATAGGATAGGGTCCACAATTTATACACATAAGCAAATTGAGCAGCCGTCTTGGGCAACTCTGGTTTGCTTTGGTTTAATATAAGAGATTAGAGTCTAGATTAGAAATAGAAGAGCAAGATAGAATAATAGAAAGTCAGATTAGTAGAACTCAGTCAGTAGATGAGTAGAGAAAATGAAGAAGCCAGAAGAGCAAGTTAGTAGTAGTGGCTTCCTGTGGCTGTAGAACTCTTTCCAAAGAAGAAGAGGGTACATGACAGATATGAGTTTCCATTGATCATAAAACTAGATAAAAAGATATAATCATTAAACCTTATTATCCTGAAGTACCATGACATTCACGTCGTCTGCATCGCTCACTGACGCTCAATTCTTTGTTGTGCGCGGAAATAATATAATACACTTAATAATACCCCTGAATTTGAATAAACGCGAGTGCTAACAGTAAGACCAGTTTTAAAACAAGTAAAACTAGCGTGCACATCTTAGAATTGTGATTCACTATTTTGTCCCCATACTTTTGCGGTCCTTGGACCAAGTTGTTGATTGTTGTTATTGATGTTGTTGTTGTTGTTGTTGTTGTTGTTTTACACAGCACTTTCACTTCCAAATATGTTCATGAAGGAAATGCAGATGATTCATATTCATTGGTTTCTTTTCAGGTTTCTTTTCCTAGTAATCCCAGGTGTGTTATGTAGTCCAAGTTGGCCTATGTAGGATTATGAAGTCTGCAGGCCATCGGCGTTGGGGCGACGGCCGAATATTATTGCTGTTTTTAGCAATCTTACCATGTCAACATGACAAGAATCAACCAGGTGGGCCCTAGGTATGATGGAGTCTCCCGTCGTTCCGACCGGTGAGAACTGAGAAGGCAGGCGGGATATCCGTCAATGTGGGTCCTCATGCGCGATAGGAGCCTTGTCCTTGAGGCGCAGTGCCTCCCACAGACACTAGGCCTACACGAAATGGAGATCAGGGATGAATATCCCTGCTTTCTACGGCTCCTCTTTCCCTGGATGTCTGCAGTTCTGTTGCGCTCGAAGTCTTTGTCACCTTGGTACATTGCCATTTTCCACTCAATTCGGTCAGGGCACCAACCTCCCAGGAATTGATATTCAGGCACCGCCACAGCTAAGCCTACGCACGGATGCCTTAAGAGTGTCCTTGTAGCGCTTGAGAGACATTCCCTGAACCCATTGCACCTTCTCAAGTTGGCCATAGAAAAGCATTTTTTTTTTTTCGGCTGTCTTCCATGCGGACAACTTAATTTTGACTTTTGCCCGGGCGGCGGCCTAATAGACCTACTCTTTTCAATTTTCAACCACCAAGGGATCTTTTAACTTGCGCAACGTACACACGGGACCTCTGGGGTTTTTCGTCCTTAACCGCTAAGACTAGGTGTTTTGATTTTACCTACCCTAAGATCAGGGGTGTTGTTGAAGGAGAAGGAGTAGACAAGGAAGAAGAGAAGAGAAGCAAGGCAGGCGAGTAGCAGGGATGTGGAGGAGACAAAGGAGAGAGTGAGAAAAAGAGTCAGAAAATTGGTTGAAAGAGTAGACAAGGCATAGATAGAGAAGAAGAAGAAGAAAAAGAAGAAGAAGAAGAAGAAGAAGAAGAAGAAGAAGAAGAAGAAGAAGAAGAAGAAGA
>JAUKPP010005901.1:1537-18236 GCA_032273245.1 Phyllaplysia taylori | reverse complement strand
ACGCTAAAAATCGGGGCCTGTTCACGTAAACTGGCGCTGTCGCACAGTGTGTTCATGAAATCGGCTGATTTTGGTACGAAAAAAAACTTAAATGGATGAAGATTAATCGACAGAAAACAGAGTACTTCTATCTCCTGCCATCTTTGAGTTATATCAATTTAGAATCGATCAATATAAAAAAACACCCGGTATAATGGCGTGTACATGCATGCATAAAAAAAAGAAAATCACAAGGGTAAGGAGAAAAACGGAAACGCGTCAATCACTGACAATCATACCGACGCCATTTGTTGGTTGCCTGAGAAATTCCTGGTACAGAAGAACCAGCATAAGTCAACATTGCTGGGACTATTGAAATCACATTGAGTAAAGAGAAAGTCGACTTAAGGGGTGTCGATATATAGGCCTAGTAAAAAAGAAAAAGTTGGGAATTTCAAATCATGTCAAGTTAACAGACGTTGAGATATGCGGGTTCTACTGTATAGCAGGTGTTGGGGTACAAATTGCGTCATGGTGAAAATTGCATTTGACACTCAGAAAAACACTATTATAACTGCTTCTTCTCTTCATGGTGTACCAATACATGTTCATTAATTTTCATTGCTTGCAACGTTTTTAACAGTAGACTGTTCTTGTTTTCTGAAATTTGTTTTATAATTAGGTTAGTTGTAGTTCTATGCCACAATAATTTTTTTATATTTCACTTAGTAGCTGCAGTTATTATGGGAACGCATTGTTCTTGCTCATAAAAATATGGACTTTTTCTTTTCAAGAAGATTTATGAAAGTTGGGCTGTTATGTACCGTCATTGTCACTGTGTACTGGTAAAAAAAAAAATGCTATTGTAGTACATGTACCACATTGCATGAATCTCCACTATAGCATAGCAGATAATCATAGTAAATTGTGTGCTCATTGCAGCATTTTGTGGATGTTGTTATCTTACAGAGGTGATTTCCTCAACAGATTTGTTGTATTTCATTTGTTGAATACATTGATTTGACAGAGGTGTCAATTCAGAAAGCAAAATAAAAACATATGTGTTTCTACCTCATACTTGACTCAAAACCGTAAACTTAATTTTTATTGACTGGTAGTATAAATCAATGGCTCTCATTAATATTTAATACTTTGTAGTCACACAGCCAGAAGAAAAAAGAACCCTTCTGGTCACACGCAGCCAGCCGTGAGGCGAACAGGCTTGTCGGGCCTGTGCGCTGAGTGGCTGGATGGGCAAATTCATGCGCTGAGTGACCACAAAGTGTTAAAGAACAAAGGCGCTAAACCCAGGGTGCATACGCAGGTATGAAAGTATGGAAAATGAAAATCTCAATTTCAGACTTAAAAAAGCCTGGAAAAATGGGGGTATTTTATGTTTTCTCAAGAAGATGGTATGGAAATACTGGTAAAGGTATGGAAAATTAAGATTGCCATTTTGATGCTGTAATTAGAGTCTCTCCTGTTGAAATCTCGCCACTTTTGAGAATAAAAAAGGCTCAGTTTCTAAGCCCCCCAGACCCCCCAATTTGACTTCTTAGGTACAAAGGACTAAATGAGATGAAAAAAGAGAACTAGATAGAAAATCTGCACTTGGCGATGGAAAAAAATATAAGGAGGAGGCATTGTTTATTTACTTTAAAGAGATAAAAATGGAACAGACATAAATTTTACGTTGACTCTTTATGGGTTTTTTTTTGTTGCGGGTAGGGTGGGTCTGGAAAATCTTCGAAGTGGTATGGAAAAGGTATGGAAAATGGCTTTCCAGAATGTGTATGCACCCTGAAACCCTTGAAGCTTCCTTAATATTCACCAAACCATCCCCTCATAACTTCTGCAAAATTGCACAGTATGTGTGTCTTTAACTCTGCTGAACCCATGAGGCTGACCCACATAGGGGTCAATCCAACCTCGGTAAGGAACCACTGGTCTTAATGGTCTCATTTATTTCTGTTGTGTCCTTTTCACTCAGAAAGTGTTTTATATTTATTTATATCATTAATAGTTTTGCTTTCACGCCCCTTGCAACTCTGTAAGGTAATTTAAGGGGTTGGTATTTCAGTTTAGAATCGATCAATAAAAAAAACAACACCCTGTATATTCATTAATGGCCATTTTCTCCCTAATTTATTGACCGGCGCTGTGGTGTAATGGTTAGGCTCTTCGCCTTGCATGCGGGAAGACCCTAGATTGATCCCTGGTCGCGGACCCTCTGGGTTTTTTTCTGCTGGGATTTTTTCCCTCTCAGTCTGGGTTGGCCCTGACAGACAGGGTCGAAGTAGCCCGTCTCTTAAATGACCTTACAGTGTTGCATGGGACGTAAAACTGGTAACCAAAGGCTCCCTAGTTTACCCTCTGATAGGGGGGTGACTCTTAGGTAGTTAAAATTTCAAATATCTCGACTTTAAATACACAATAAAATTAATCATTTCTTCACAGGCAACAAGGAAATGCTGAATGTTTAACAAGATACCAATAATAACTCAAAATGCCCAACAATTTACGAGCGCCTGATTTCATCACGCTGTACCACATTTATTTCTTGCGTTTGAATTGGGGTAAATGATCAAAATCAGTTGTTTAGATGCTGATTATTAATTTCTGAGATTCACATCTCTGAATTTTGAATGAAATAATAAACCAAATTACTGAGGACGCTCAGAAATTTGAGTAGATGTCAATTATTTGCTGTTGTTGAACATAAAGCATTATATGTATCATAGAATTACTTTTTTTTTTTACCCTAGATTACAATTTTTGGTCGTGGTAACTACTCTTTCACTCTTTGTCAGGTAAAATAATTTGGCAACTCTGTACTCAGTTGTGGCTAAAATGTCAACAGTTCTTCCGTTCTGATGTACGGTTAGCAAGAGCTGGGCCCATATAAATAAACAAAACGTAATTCTCGAGAACGGTAGCTTCAACGGTTAAGCAGTTTTACCCATACAAAAACTGCTTAGCCGTTTAAGTTACCGTTCTCGAGAACTTACGTTTTGTTTATTTATATGGGCCCTGGTCTAGACTACTTGTTGCTCCTAACCGGGGAGAAGGAGTACCGAGAGCTCCAACTCACCTCCCTTTATGACGCAACTTCAATGCAAAGTGCAGTCATGTGATAACGCACATATCTTCAAAGTCAAGATCACTTCCTGCTTCCTTTGACAACAAACATGGTGCCTATCCGCCAAGGTCCTGTGGTGTTCAGCTCTACCCTGCTATAGTCCAAGCTAAAACGGCAAAAAAGCTGGCTTCTCTATAAATAAATATGTCTAAATAACTACCAGATGAAAAGAACAAGACACACACTTATTTTAGAGTGCACAAGCAAACATAAAATCTCATCAAAATTATTATTAACCTAAAACCTATAAACTAACGATAAATATTGATTTATAACAATCACGTCATGATTCTGGGTTTTTTATTCTTCCGCGACTTCCGCCTCTTAGCATCACGTGAGCTTACCACATAGTAACGCGCTTATGCGGGAATTATTGAGCTCTTTTGCCTCTACATTTTTCTTTCTCTTTCGGTTTACTAATCCAGACCGAGCTTATTCCTCTTTAAGATTTTATAAGCTCTTTAGTACACATGTACTCTATCTGACGAAAACAAAAAGCCCACTTAGGGCTCCCCAAAATGTTGCCCAGGGTATATCCCCTCTTTATCTTCACTTTTGGATAGAATATGAGGACATTAGGCTGGTCCTGGAGACCTCATGATATCCAAGTTTCACTGCATCAAGTAATACATGTATTTTTAGTCAGGCAATGACTTATTTTACTTAAATCAATAATAGGCCTACTTTATTTATATGTTTCAAACCACTTTTGGTGCATTTTTAGAATTTCGCTGAATCAAATGAAGATTAAAATAGCTCTAATCCTCATGAATCCAATAATATTAAGAAATTGCATAAATCAGACTTATGCCATTATGGTAGAGCAGTGACAATATGATTTTTAAGTTCAACTGAACTCCAATGAGCCAAGTGTACCTACATGTAAATCTGAGTGTGGATTATACAGGGTGACTGCCCCCTTGAAAATGGAAAAAAAAGTCACAAAAACCCTTGAAAATGAAAAAAAAATGAGCAAATCCCCCTTGAATGCCCCTTGAAAGAATTATCAGTTCACTTGATCTCATGACAGGCCAGTTGAAACTTTTTAAATATTCCTGCTTAGGGACTTTCCCTCACCTCCAATAGAAAATTTTGCTGTTCACTGAGTCTGACCATAATTCTAGACTCCCTCCTTCAAAACAAAGGAATGAGAAAGAGAGGGCTTCTATCACTAGTACATGTATCAGTATTACAAAGAATAGGAATCCGTCAGTAGTACATGTATCTTTGATGTTTCAGGAAGCATCAATTAAAAAGACGTCTTTTCCAATTGATGGGGCACAATGCGATTTGCAAGTCCACCTCTTGCTATCTTCGTTGTTATAGCAATTCACATTACCAGCTTCTACCAAAATTTTTATTCCAAGTTTTGATAGAGTTTTTTATTTTGCTTTTCTTGCTGTGCTCAGTTGGAATAATCTCAGAACTGCTCTGGCGCAATCTTCTTGGTAAACGTACAAGACGCACTTGGTAAATGCAAGATTAGCGTCATTTTTGCGCTGTAAAAATCGGGTCTGTTCGGACAAACTGGCGCTATGGCGTGGTGTGTTCATGTAATCAGTTGAATTTGGTACCAGAAAAAACTTAAATGGATGAAGATGAATTGGTAGAAAACAGAATGTTTCAATCTCTTACTGTCGTCGAGTTATTCTAGTTTAGAATCGATCAATATAAAAAATAAAAATAAAAAAACCTGTATTTTATCACGGATTTCGTGGGGGCATGGCCCTTGACCTCGAGATATTTATCTCATTTTAAAAAAAAGAAGAAATTGTTGCCGCACCCTTTGAGTCTTCACAGCGTGCTGCATAGATTTGAATAAAAAATGTGCTATTTAAAGCACATACTGGGGCTATTTCAACGTGTAAGTCTGCTAATTCAGCGCAAAAGGGTCTTATTTCAACGCAAAATGCACAGGCATACGCCCCTTGAAAATGTAAATATGCCCCTTGAAATTTTTTTCCAGCGGTCTGGCCGTCACCCTGATTATATGTTGTACATCTTCCTAATCCACACATATGTGACATGATATAATAACATAAAAAATAAGAAACAGTGAATGAGGTGGTTGCCTTCTTTTGACTGCTTTTGTTTGATGACAACAAGCATGGTTTCCTTCTCTGGCGTTGGAATAAATTTTACTGGCTTTTTGTAATGAAGCAAAACAGCTTAGCAAGAATCTGTTTGACATTTCTCCGGAAAGCTGAGCTCAATGTGATGTAACTAATGAAGATGACCAGGTCACTGACCACCTGACTGCTTATCAGAAACCCACTGAGCAAAGTGTGGAACAGGTAGTGGTCTTGTGTCAACGTACCGTAGGTGTCTACGGAGTCTGCAACACCCAGATTTATGCTGACTGGCAGAGAAAAGAAGAAGAAGAGTCCGGTAGAGACCAGGACTACGATGTTTGTCTGCCGCTCTTTGTGACCTTGACTTTCCTTCGTGCTCGTCAAGTGACTCATTTTACTGGAGTGACGCCTGAGAGAGACGGCCATACACACGCTGGCGAGGGCCCCGACCACCAGGGGAGAGTACACTACCCCATAGACCAGCGAGGAGGAAAAAGCTTGAAAAAATTCCGGGTTGGCTCTCGCAAGATCTGATGGACCATAGTAGTAAAAATCGTCTCCGTTTGATACCACCTCATATTGGACTATTACATAGCTGTGAATGACAATAGAGAAGAGCAAAACTGCAATGCAGACGGGCACAGATCTCTGCAGGATGTTCTTTTGACGAGCGCTCATAGGGAATGCAACCACTAGGAACCTCTGAACTGCCACAAGACAGTTGAAGATGTAGACGCAGCGACGACAGGCCATGCCACCCAGGTAGAACACTGCATAAAACCTGAAATAAGTGTAGCCCTTTGTGTTGTGGCAAGGGTAATTCAATTTACAGACTTGATAGATGCAGAGCAAGCCAACGTAGTAGGCTTCAGCTAGATTGAGTGCCAACAGGTAGTTTGTAGTTGCGTTGCGCATCTCTTTACGCAGAAACACCAGTGCACTCATCAAAAGACAGATCAGGCAAATGGGTTGACATATTGCCTTGATCCACGCAAAGATGTCACTGTATCGCTGATATTCGGCAGCACTTACACTTCCTGTCAAATAGATGGGTAGTGTTGTGATTGTGAGGCTGTGGTTGGTTGTGGTGGTTGTAAAGTTCTCGGAGGTGAATGTCTCGTTCAATGACATTGCGGTCAGGTTCTCTCCCAGTGACAGCGAGTTTTTCATTGTTGTGTTGAAGAAATCCATGCAAGTGTGTGGTTTTTCTATGTCAGACTGTTCAGGTTAAGCATGGACTATGATAGACTTTTTCTTCTAGCACTTTCCCGCAGCAAGCAGCAAATGTCGCCTCTCTGCTCTCGTTGGCGCGATGTTTGTGTGAAGTTTTTTTGCTTCAAAGTCAGTCATGTAGTTCCAGTGTGTTAGGTGTGATCGTGACAATTCCACCTTTGATTATTCCCTGTATATACGAAAAAAATATATTGGTCGAGCAATAGTTGGTTTGACGCAATTACATACCTATTGAAATAGATTTTTAATGTTGTTTCAAACTCATTTAGGCAACATCAGTGACTCAAATAATACAATGATATACTCATTAAAGAATTTTCTTTCTGTTTTGAAATAATTTGGATAGCATTATAATTGATTTGGATGCGTCAATGACTCAATGACTTCAAATTTCTTTTTCATAGAACCACTTTTGCCGTAATTGTGCATTGAACATAATATTAGTGAAAATTTTCTTATTCTCTCAGGATACAAAAACTGCGAAACTACGGGTTCAGAAATTTCTACACTTATTTATCTTTAATTATATCATGAAACAGGACCTGATAGTCTGTAATTTCAAAGGTAGATTTTGTTTCAAGTGGAGGTAATTTGATTTGTTTCTGTCCTGGGGTAAAGATACTAGACAATAATTGAAGACGTAAGGGGTAATGGCGTGAAATTTTTTTTCCAAGTCACACTATGGCAATCTTTATCAACAAAGTGGTTTCATTTCCAATTACAAGACACACATAACGTATGAAGATCACCTCAGCTTTTTGAGTTCGTGATTTCATTATTGATTGGTAGAGAAAATTCAGCGTGTCATAATTTCAAATGTCATTCCACCGAAACCCTTGTTAGAGGAATAATTGAGGCTGAGTTCTGAATCATTCAAAATATTATAGCAAACATTGGGCCGCATTAGCCCTGTGGGTGTCAAAATTGGATGACAGGTTATTTCAAAACCCCTTGAATTGTAAGAGGTCTACACTTATCTCAAATTTTTACTTATTTACTTCACTGATGGAAGATACTGTTTCATATAGTTCACGAAATCATAGTCAATGATATTGGAAACAACGTTGTTAACAATGTCGTTCAGAGAAGATCAGTTTTATGATATAAGTTTGGTTAGGTTATAGTTTTATGCCTCTTGTAACACTGTAAGGTAATTTTAGAGATGGGCTGCTTGGACTCTGTCTTCATGATTGGTTTGTTTGTTTGGGGTTTAACGGCTCCATCGAAGCTATAAGGTCATTTCGGCGCCAATGCGTGATTGGGGAAAAGACTTACAACTACACTACAGATGCCAGTTTTTTCTTATATTCATCCAGCTAACAAAAAACAGTGCAAGGTAAAGTATAGCAGTAGTAGTCTCATATTATGTTGGTTGCTGTAGAAACAAACATCCAAAAATCACCGCTGTGGTGTAATGGTTAGGCTCTTCGGCTGTCATGTGGAAGGCCCCGGTTCGATCCCTGGACATGGGCGATCTGGGTTTTTTCTGCTGGGATTTTTACCCTCAGTCCAGGTTGGCCCTGACAAAATGGATCGAAGTAGCCCGTCTCTTAAATGACCTTACAGTGTTGCAGGGGACGTAAAACTGGTAACCAAACATCCAAACTTGATGGTACAAATTATCATCAAAATGCCGGGGGCATGCCGTATTTCATCATGGTGCTTCCAAAATGGTCTTAGTCTGACTTGAGCCCTTATCATACCCATTACGTAATTCCCCATATCACAGTGTTGGTATGGTTACCAGTTTTACGTCTCCTGCGACACCGTAAGGTCATTTAAGAGACGGGCTACTTCGACCCTGCCTGTCAGGGCCAACCTGGGCTGATAGGGAAAAATTCCAGCAGAAAACAACCAGAGGAGCGATAAAAACATTTCCAAAGTAGAATTTTTTTTAGTGGAATCGGGCCTATAAGAACAGGATGCAGTTGCATTTTATCATGGATTTAGTGGGAACATGGCCCTTGACGACCTCAAATATATTTTTTTTAAATTGTTGGTGCACCCTTTGAGTCTTAACTGCGTGCTGCATAGATTCTAATTAAAGATGTGCTATTTTTTAGCACATACTGGGGCTATTTCATTGCGTAGGCTACGTCTGCTAATTCTGCGCAAAAGAGTGCTATTTCAACGCAAAATGCACAGGCATACGCCCCTTGAAAATGTAAATATGCCACTTGAAAATGTTTATGACTGCCAAGGACAAACTGTGCTTAGAGGGACACAACATCCCAGCAGAGATGGAAGTACATGATTAAATTTCTGCACCACATGGGTCTTAATAAAGTTCTGTTAAATCTTCAATATACCATGATAGGCGAAGGGCCTAACCACAGATGCAGACGAGAAGGTGCTTACCAGTGTCTGTGATGTAATGGTTAGACATTTCGCTTATCATGCAGATGACCCGAATTCAATTTCCACGTGGGGACACACATCTGCGTCTTCCTTCAGGGATCCG
Organism: Phyllaplysia taylori; assembly: GCA_032273245.1. Classification (NCBI taxonomy): domain Eukaryota; kingdom Metazoa; phylum Mollusca; class Gastropoda; order Aplysiida; family Aplysiidae; genus Phyllaplysia; species Phyllaplysia taylori. The sequence continues at coordinate 9,352 of JAUKPP010005901.1, read as the reverse complement.
TCCCTCTCAGCCCAGGTTGGTCCTAACTAGCAGGGTCAAAGTAGCCTGTCTCTTACACTCTCATATTTCAGACTGATTTGAGCAAAGCCTTAAGAGACTGCCTCGTAAACTATGTTAAAGGTTTGCTAAGGGCATACAGAAAATCAAGCTCACGATAGAAGTTCAATGGGGGTCGTAAGGATGAAAACTATAAAATATTGAGTAAATGTCGTCTTTGGTAATTTCAGCTGCTTAATTTTAACTTGTTTTCACCTAATCCCTTTCTTGGTTTCAATGTAATTGTGGTCAAACTTTATCCAATAGCCAGCCAAGAGGTGTAACTTTCAAAATAAGAATATATATTATATATTCTCTTTCAGAAAACTAAATTGTTCGTATCGATGAGTAGATCTAACCATTTTAAAAGCCCGAAAAAGAACATTTTTGACATATTGAGTGAAAGATAGCCGTTAGATCCAGATAATTCTGGTTCAGATCTGGTCCGCCTACCGGTGAGATGACCGGTGTTGTGGTATAATGGTTAAGCTCTTCGCCAATCATGTGGAAGACCCAAGTTCGATCCTGTGTCCTGACAATCTGTTGTTTTTTTCTGTTGGGATTTTTTCCCTCTCAGCCCGGGTTGGCCCTGACAGGCAGGTTCAAAGTAGCCCGTCTCAAAACAGCCTTTTTACTCTGGAAATTGTTGGTTTTTTTTACTCAATTATATCTGCATCTGCCACTTGTTTGGTGTGGGTTTTTTAAAGATAATGTAGTAAACAAAAATCCATTAAAAAAATCACCAAGTATGGCAGGGTAATCAAGATAATCTTCAAACTTAATGTTTTTGGAAGTCAAAATGTATCGAAAGTTTCAATTTGATTGAAAGAGTAGTTTTGCCTTGGTGATTTTTTTAAAAATGTATAAAACCTCAGACTCCAGTGGTTGTTGGCTAAAAAAAGACCTCAAGCTGAAGTGAGTCAAAATTTAGATGATACGTGTGTATATAGGGGGATGAGAGGTTGTGGGCAACTATAATATTAAAACTGAACTTGAGTGGTTGTAACATAATTTTATTGCAGTAAATTGCTATACACTGTAATGCAGAGCGTCAGAAGGTTCGTGAACAATGTGAGTCATTTTGAATACATGTAATTGTAATTATTCTGCACAAGTTATTGTTATTGCGTACAGTGTTGCCTGCTCCACCATGCTCAACTGATATTCAAGGGTTTTCATCTCATAATATTATTATACACACAAATGAATCTCCGGTAGGGCCTACCAGTATTTCAAAGTAATCTTAGTCTTAGCATTTACAAACTTACATAAAACTAGTGAAAGCAGAATCAATATACATGTATAATCATGCAAGTGAGGATTAGTTTTACCAGTAAATGATACTAAATGAAAATGTATGGAAAATTGGATCGGTTTTGTAATGTATCCACAGGAGAGGGATCTAAAGAGGCGGCAACGCTTCCCAAGTATTGTTGTTGTTGCTCCTCTAGACCTTATTCACCCTTCTAGTTAGTGTTAGAAGTCTTTACGACCTACAGAGCCATGGCAGCAGTATTTCTGTATGCTGGGAGTGGAGAGCCTTAAAAACTAGCCCCTTCATGCTGTTGGAGTGCAGTGCAGTCTCACTGAGACTCTCAAGACCTCTCGGTACCGGATGACTGCTAAGTGCAGTGCAGTCAGTGGGTAAATTACTGCCAGTATAGATACAACCCTGACAGAATGGTTGCAGCCACAGACTCAGGAACGGAACCGTGCACACCCCATAATTTTGATGCTGCTTTGATGAAGATACTTGATTGAAATACAGATGAACATGGCTATAGCAAGACTTTTAGTTACAGAAGAAAAATCCCGCTCTAGGAGAGTTCTCGTTATAATAGGAATGCAAAGGGGAATTGCCAAAAAATTTCTAAAACTTAATCCACGTGATTACTTCCTGTACAGAGGAAGACATCGTTGTTTCTCAGTCGTTAACCACAACATAAGCAAAACATGGGAATCTGAAATTCCAAATTGAGAGAGTGAGGCAGAGAGTTGGAGTTTCCATTTCGCTATGGCGTCATTGGTAGCTCTATTTAGTGATCTTGATACCACCCCTTGCACACAGTAGTTGAATTTTATACTTCTGCCTTCCGCTGTATCCAAGTTCGGGCTTTTCCTTGCCCCACTAAACCCAAGCACAGGTAATTGAGTTGACATAGGATAAGGGAAAAAAAAGGGGATTCCAGTGCGGTCGTAGTGGGTGCCGCTTTAGTCATGTTCTACTGTAATTCACAGTTTGCCACAATGGGATTGGCTTCCTAAGGATAAAAAGAGGAGAGATTCTCTGAGACAAAAGCCCTGGTCTTACATTTGCAATATATAACTTTTTTTAATGCAGAAAAAAAATTCACAAATTAGGTAACCAATATTGCAAACTCTGTGAAGTGTAAATTGAATTTGGAAAATTATGCAAATATAATATTGCACATCTCTTGACCCTTCAAGACTCTCAAGTCTTGAACTTTAGGTTGTTTGTTTGTCTCCATGACTCCATTAGATTAGAGACAAACTTGATACAGTGGAGTCGACTTAAGGTGACCTCGGCTAAGGTGACATACTTGTTAACATGACCATTTTTCAAAGTACCGGCCATCTCCCCTCTATTTCTTTGTATTGAGACCTTGCTTAAGGTGACTTAGAGCCTCAGATAAGATGACCAAATATCTCCCCTCTGCTATAATACTGCCTTTGTCTGCCTTACACCAGGGCTTCCCAACCACACCTCTTGACCATTTCACACATCCCAGGAGTCGTAAATCGTAACCTGAGCCTCCTGCTCAAGCCTCTGCTACTATTCAGACACTCCATCCATTTACTATTATTATCAGTATCAGAAGGGGTCTATTCTACAGCACAGTACCAGCCCCCACACACTCCTACACACACACACACACATACACACACTCACGAGCGTAGAGTCAATACAAGCAAAGAAAGCAGTGCTTGCCCCACCCTTTTGACCGGCATAAACATGTATCTATTTTCCCTTTTAAGCCATCTTTCTTCTTTTTAATTTGCTTGCTCTTATTCAAGGAGGACGCTTCGCCCCTGAACACACTCCATCTCTCTGATTTTCTTCTGCCCATAATGAAAACATAAATAAAGCCAGCAGCTCTCTGCTTCATTTGTTCATTCATACTTGACCATCCCACTGCCGCCCCACACAACAGTTTTACCATATTGTGGTCTCTGAGGTGGGGGGGTTAATGTAGGAGTAAATCTTGGCTTTTAGAGTAGGGGGTGGAGGGTTAATGTAGGAGTAAATCTTGGCTTTCAGAGTGGGGGTGGGGGGTTAATGTAGGAGTGAATCTTGGCTTTTAGAGTAGGGGGTGGGGGAGATAATCCACTACATCCTCTAATTTTGGGTATATAAGGTGACACTCGCTTAAGGTGACCAAATTTTTGTGTCCCCTGCGATGTCACCTTAAGCGGGCTCCACTGTAATCAATAAGAAATGCTGCCGCTTAAATCATATTAATGGAAAATTTATATTAAATCTTTAGAGAGTTGTGCACACTGCCATTTGATAGACTGTAAAAGTAGAACATATTTCTGAAATTTTCACTGTAGCATAACAAGAAAGCACCAATCAACATCAGCCACACAAAAGCACCAATCAATATCAGCTACGTGAGTCCATTTAGTCAAACCTTTAGAATGTATCATGTCAGATGCAGGGTCATAAAAAATGATTATTGTACAACAAGATATACTAAACATTCAAAAGTGAAGTTAATACACAAGTACTTCACACCAAAGTATACGATACTTCATTACAGATTCACAAAAGTTTCAACAGAAACAAGAAAAATATAAATCTGACATAACATCATGTCATCAAACAGTTGTGGCCATGTCAAGTTAAGTCCCTTGAAGGTCAACATATTTCGTCAGTCCCATTTTTTGTCTACTCATTTAAATATCTTTTTCCAGATAAAGTTAACCATTTCGGCAGTAATTTCACTTAGTCCACTCAGAATATGTTGAAACGTTTACAGTGTACTTGCTTCATAGAACGGATAAAGTTAACCTCTCAAAGGAGAATAGTTTCATTCGGTATGGTACCAACTTCGAGCAAACTGGTCTGTACATTTTTAAATAAAGTAAATATAAATTCTATTCAGATGAGCACAGCCAGTCACAAGGAAAGTTTAAGCATCAAGAGATAGTTATAGAATCAGACAAATAAAACATACAATTTCAAAGTTCTGTGGGTCTTTTGCTGTAAAAAAAATAAATTCCTGACTTCAGGAAAATTCTTGCTGACACCCATCCAAGTTCTTCAATCTTCCATTAGCTGAAGTCTCCATCCTTGTTCTTCAATCTCCCATTAGCCGAAGTATCCATCCTTGTTCTTCAATCTTCCATTAGCCGAAGTCTCCATCCTTGTTCTTCAATCTTCCATTAGCTGAAGTCTCCATCCTTGTTCTTCAATCTCCCATTAGCCGAAGTCTCCATCCTTGTTCTTCAATCTTCCATTAGCCGAAGTATCCATCCTTGTTCTTCAATCTTCCATTAGCCGAAGTCTCCATCCGTGTTCTTCAATCTTCCATTAGCTGAAGTCTCCATCTCCAAAACCTTCATCCTCGTGAGGAGCCATACTCCCAACAGAAAGGCCAGCCGGCGTGTCCATTATTGTGATCGGACATGACTGGCCGGAGATGACCGCAGACTGGAGACCCAGGCACTCCAACAGGCGTACCTATTAGTGGAATGAAAACGTCAATGAAAAAGGAAATGAAAGAGAACTTATCAGTGGGAGTGGGACACATTTCACTCTCAATTCTATTGGTAATTTCCTATTTTTTCTGTTTTCATGGTTGCTCCTTTTTGTTTATTACAGGACTATGCTGTATTATAATCTTTTCCACCATATTTTTGCGTGTGATTGGCTGGTGCTCTGATGTGGCGTGCTCCTTTTACTTTAACACGTTATTGTTGTCCCAATCTTTTTGATATATGTACATATATTGATTGATTCGATACTGAAATGACTCAAAGAAGGTAATAGATAGAAACATTCTGTTTTCTTCCAATTAATCCTCATCCGCTTAAGTTTTTACTGGTACCAAAATCAACTGATTTCAAGAGCCTACGGTGCTACAGCTCCGGTTTGTGCTAGTCTTGCATTTACTTAGTGTGTTTTCTGCGTTTACAAAATAGTAATGGGCCTTCAGTAAAAAAAGAACCAACTGCAGGCCCTTCACTATTTTGGAAGAATGTATAGACTTTTGGACTTAAAAAGAGCTTTAAATTTAATGTTAAAATGTGATCATGAATTCCAGTTACTCGCCGGGTAAGATTAATTGTATGTATAAAAAAATATTGATGAGTCATAGGCTACCTTATGCCTGGGCTCTGCAGTGACCATAGCAAGGAGGGTCTCTGGGCCTATAGAGGACATTTTCTCCTTGAGCCGTCTGACCTCCAGCTCGGCCTCCTTGCGAGCCTTGTCCATGGCTAGCTGGTTTTGAGCTGAGACATACTCCAGCTGGGCGTCCCTGGCCTTGGTCAGCTGCTCTAGCTCAGAGGCCTGGGACAAAAAAGTAAAAGTAAAATTGACATGTTGCCACGGAATTCGGATAATATAATGAGGACAGATGTAACAGGACCTTGGTTGTAATGAGAGAAAATGAAAATCCCCTTCCTTCTTTGTCTTTGGTTTGGTTCAGTTTTGGGTTTAATGCCCCATGCAACTCTGTAAGGTCATGTACAAGGCGGGACCTCCAAATTTTACATCCATCTCCGATAGGACAGGGATCGGAGCTATGAAACTCCAAGAAATCCTGGGGAACCTCTCAGATTTAAACCCGGGACCTTCTCATCTGTAGGCAGGTGCAGTGCTGCTTGGCCACCGACCCCCCCCCCCCCCCCCACTCCCCCTCCCTTCCTTTTCGTCTTTATTACAACATCTCAGATATAACGAGGACGCGGGTCGAGTTTTGATGGTCTCGCTAAATCCGAGTTTCGCTGTATAACATAAAAATATCTTTGCAGGTTTTATGCTGTAGAAGTTGGATCCAACTTGGCAGAGACTGACACCACAGAGTCAGTGCTCACACTACAATACTCAATGGCAATGGTTGTAAAGTACATAGAGCTTGCTTTTGAGTGGGGAAATGCATAATATAATAATGCAATCTATCATCATTATTAATGACAAATGCACAGAAATCATCACAACCGAAGATGACATAGGATAAGATGAAATCTGCTTTACTGTCTTCATGAGAAGTTTATTTTAAGTCAACACATTGAATACTGTGTCAAGGTACTAAAAAGAGGAGGAAAAAATTTACTGTGTTATCATAGCCTTGTTTACCATATTTCTTTCATCTTCATAGACTTGAGAAAGACAAGACAACCTGTCGAAAACATGTCAAAATTTTCCCCTATCGTGGGGTTGAACTCAGGTCTTGTGCATGATAGGCAAAGATCCTAACCATTACACCACAAACGCCTGTTCAGGGACTTTAATGTTAAGGTTTGATCCACTTGATGTGTTAAAACCTACAGGGACAACTTACAGCCTCAATCTTGAGGGCCTCAGCTCGCATCTTCGCCTTCTCCACCGAAGCTTTGCCTTCTATGCGATCCCACTCTGCCAAAGCCTGCGCCTGCGCGACGGCCTGACCAATCAGCTTCACAGCTGTGTTGGCCGCATGAAGCTGCACCAGCTTATGCCGAGCTTTCTCCGTTTTCATGTTGTCCTTGATTATTCGATTACGAACATAAGCTATTTCCTTCTGCTCAAGTTGCTCTGCTTCATATCTGAGAAAAAGAGAATATCAACAGTGAATAATTGGTTTTAGTTTTACATTCCTTGTCATACTATAAGCAGGGATGCCCCATGGCCAAGAAAAAAAACCCTGAACTTTCTGCGGTCGGCTTTAGTACCCGTAATAAATTGATGAAAATAGGTAAGAAAGTACAAAACACAATGAAGTGTTCTTGTGTAAAAGCTGAAAACCGGAGGCCCCAGAAAAAGGGCATCCCTGCATAAGATCATTTAACAGAGAAGACAACAGTGACAAAAAATGGATTTCACATAATACATACCATAAGGGGATGTGCATGGCTAGTTTGCTTTGTTTTTTTGGTTTGGTTGCCAGTTTCATGCATCTTACAACACTATTAGGTCATCCAAAAGACAGGCTACTTTATCAATCCTGCCTGTCAAGGCCAACCCAGGCTGAGAGGGATGAAAAACGCAGATGCTAGTCCGCACATTGGATCCAATCCATGTCTTGTGCACAATAGGCAAAGAACCTAACCATTATACCGCAGATGCCAGCAAAAAAGGAGTATATCAACAGTACAGAAAAAATTAATTTGATATAATAAGTAAGTGGTCGTCTGTGGCTGTTTATTGTTTTATTTTACGTCCCTTGCAACACTATAAGGTAATTTCAGATGCAAGCTACTTCAATCCTGCCTGTCATTCAAGGCCAGCCAGGGTCAAAAGGGACACAGCATCCCAGCAGAGAAATAGAGAAGTTCCTCCAATGTGAAGATCGAACTCTTGTCTTCTGCATGATAGGCGTAGAGCCTAACCATCACAAAAAATGCAAGTTGTCTGTGGCTGAAGCAGTAAAGCATTTGCCTCAGAATGCGGAGGTCCAGTGTTCAAATCCCTCTACACAAATTTTTATTCAAATGTCAGTCAAAGTGGTTGTCTTAAACAGGTGGTTGTCTTTCGAATAAGTTGGACAGTGTCATCATATAGAAAAACACATAGTGGGGAGGGGGGGGGGGGGGGGGGGGGAATGGGTTTTG
>JAUKPP010005790.1:0-18246 GCA_032273245.1 Phyllaplysia taylori | reverse complement strand
CCCCCCCCCCCCCCCCCCCCCCCCCCCCCCCCCCCCCCCCCCCCCCCCCCCCCCCCCCCCGCGGTAGGGTATGAAAGGTTTTGTTGATGGAAATTGTGTAAGTTTAAGCTTTTTGGTCACACCACATTTTCTTCAACTGCATGCGAAAGGATTCAGTACGCTTGGAGTAATTTCTATATTTTGAATTAATAACCTATGATTGTTAGCTTGGGTTCTTTTTAACTTGTTTGTTTCTTTATTATTGACTTCAGTAAACAGTTTGTGAAAAGTACAAATAAATTTGAGATTGGTTTGCTTTTTCTAGGCTGAAACAAAGGCTAATAATACTAAATAAAAGATTTCTAAAAAAGAAAAACATCTATTACAAATACATACCTATGTCAAGCTGTACACGCTCATAGACCAAGTAGGAGCCAGTGAAGACCAAGTAGTTCACAAAAATGCCCGTGCTGCCAAGGCGCATGCCCCGACGAACATCCTCTTCCGGGTCTGCTTCTTTTATGACGGACGCGTAGGCCAGATAGTAGGTGCAGCCGACCTCAAGAACCGTCAAGGAACCACTGAGAAGGAAGACTAAAGCCATTGCAAACATCAAACTGCGCCTCTTTTTCCAGAATGTGGTGGAAGGTTCTCGTCCTGACGTAACGGTGTGGTATCGTCTGATGAGGTCTGGTCTTGCAGACGGGCCTGATTGGTCAAGACCGTGCTCTGAGTGAGTGTCGCTGATAGATAATAATGCGTCGTGTTCTGGTGCTTGATTTGATCTCGACGGGAAGAAATCATGAGTCGGATGGGGCTGGGGAGGGGATCCTCCCAAAGAAGCGTGTCGTGTGTTGCCAAGGAGAGGAGCACATTCATCGTAGATTTCCTGTGCTGTACGAGTCGGTCTTCTGTTCCGTGCCGCTGCTTGAAGAAAGTCGTTGCTGCTCGATGGGGATCGAGAAATGCCGAACTTTCTTTTGATGTCGTCGCTGTACCACGTGATCACAGAACTTGCGCAGCAGCCAATCAGTAAAAGGATGGATACAGTGGCCAGAATGGCAGCCTGCCCTGCCACGTGGAGGTGAGGTTCGTTTTCAGGAGTGAAGAAAGATGACAGGTCCAGAGCACCTGTAAATAATCAGAGGCTTCAGTTAGATGCCAGTCAAGTTCAAAGGGAATTGATGATAGATAGATTGAGAACAATTATGAACATATCTTGCAAGGTTGTGGATATATGAAGATAACCATTGAAGTTTTGAATACCGGGACAGTGTCGTTGAGCTTGGTTGTTCTTTTTAAACAGTTTAATTGGGATCTGAGAAGTAGATTAATTGCATTTCAAACAATGCTATTTTATTGCTGCAACATTAATGATAGTAATAGATTTAGTACTGAATTTCCTTTAGCTGGAAAAGGGCAAAGAAAAGGAGAGTTGCGTCTGTTAAGGTAACCTACCTGTGCTAGCACTAAAAAGTCATGCTGCTCAAATGTAAATATGGTTGGTAAAAAAGCAAAAATGTATTGCTAAAAAAACCAACCAGGACCATGAGAAAATCTTCGCTTTGATAGTTGGTATAAGAAAAAAAAAGAATGCTCACTGTTGGTGCCATTTGAATTTGATCATAAAACACTCACCCAATAAACTGGCCATTACACCTCCTGTTGCTGTTAAGACGGCAGAAATAACTCGGACAGCATCGTGGTCATCTGGAGGGGAGATGGACGTTGTCACTGCCAACAGCAGGTACTGACCACATGCAAGAGACGACCCTACGATACTGTAGCCCAGGCCGGTTAGAATAGCCGCCAATGTGAGATCAGCTGTTGTATTTGAGGAGTTTAATGTGACGTCAAGGTTTGAAGGATCCGGAGTTTGAGTTTGGATAAGTACTGATTCCTTGTTGGGGATAAGCTCTTCCGTATTCCAAGAATCCGGAGTAACAGTCAGTTCTGTTGTTTTGTTGAGGGAATGTTGAATACTTACCACGCCACTTCTTTCTTCCTTTCCTGATTCGCCTCCAAATCGTTTATAAGAGGTCCCGTTTCCAAGTGGGGCGTCCCTTGGTGAGAGACGCCACAATGATGATACGGTCGTCGTTAACTCAGACTGATTGAGCGTAGTGATATCGTGGTTGGAATGATTGGTGGTCTGACTTCCGCCAATATACTGTAAGTTTCCACTTAAAACAAATGCCATGCCCAATATCAAATAGGCGTTGAAGGCACAGAGGACCGTGGCATTTTTTTTTCGTTTATTCAGCAGTCTTTTCAAAAGCCATTGTAATCCAGCTAGTGCACAAATGCTTAGAATTCCAGCCATTATAAGAGGTATCGATACCACACTAAGAGAAACGTTGAGTACTTCCAAATTGATAATGCAAAATATTACCGAGAAAATTGTGACAAAGTGGAATGAGAAGGCAGGTGCCATGAAGCACACTTTCCGCAGTAAACCCCATTTCACCAAGTTAACATTGTTGTTCCCCGCTCTCACCAAAAGCGGTAGATTTTTGTAGAATTCTGAGAGATTGCTGGATCGCCGTCTGTACCTGTTGTGTTCAAAACGAGGATTCCCTCTCGGAGACCCTCGGCGGATGTCGGGGTTGGACTGACGAGATCTGCTTCGACTGTCCAACATCATGCATGTAGTTGATAGTGAGAAGGGTGGTTAGTTAGTTCGTTTTTGTTTTTACACCCCTTGCCAGGCTGCAAGATGGAGAATTGGTAGCTTTGTAGTTCACAGGGTTGAACAAAATTGTCTGGCATAGGGCTGGGAGCTGAAGAGGTGAATAAAAAAGAAAAACAATTTAGAGAAAAATAATGCTTCGCAACGATTACGCCTGTTAGTATGTAGGCTGAAAATGAAGCATCCAGGGTGAAGAGAAAGAGGGGAAAAAGGAGCAGACATTTTGTCTTCCTACAAAAGGGTGTGTTTAGTCCTGAGCTCTCTCAGACAGCCTTGGCTTATTATCTTAGCAAGATGATAACTTACACCCACCGAAATACCTACATACTTTTGTTGAATTGAGACAGTCGCACAGTGGGCCTGAGCGAATTAATTATTCATTACATCAGCTTATTGCATTTTGAAAAGGAGATTTAGTTATTAATTTCATCGCATTTATGTTGGCATAGGAAAATGACAACCAGAAACTCCCCCTGCAGAGGCACGAATTTGGGAACTAATGTTTGTCAGTGCTACTAAAATTCCTTTTCGCGTGAGTAAACTATACAAGATTCGTAAATATCATCATTGACCTTTATGGGTTACTTACCCTGTAGTTTCAGACCAAACACCAATCATTGCAACACTTTTTTTTATTTTCTTGTCCCTCCAGTAATTTCTTAATTTTCTGAAAAATAGCGGGGAAAAAAGAAAATCCCTTGTACGAATCATAAGTAAATTTATTCTCGCAGCCGCATCCTTCCATCTTTGGAGAATTGTGGCTTACCAAAAACAACCTATTTGACAACAACTTACCTCTATTTTTCAGCTTAGATGTCACAGACCACACCAAGCTATCTCGTCAGAAATTTAAACTCTTTCCCAAGAAGGATTGTCCTATTAACAAGAAAGTACACAGGTGTGGCAATTTAAAGCAAACTATGCTTACTAACTAGTCTGTGAGATGGAAACCTGCTCGTGAATGATTACATCTGATTCGCTATGGAGAGCAAGTACTTTTGCTTAGCGGAGAACGGTTTACATCTCGAGTGTGATTCTGTATGCAAATGTAAGTAGGATATTTATACGGTTTTTCTTTAACTTGACCCTTATGTAACACTGCTGACAGTATCAAATTATTTTGAAAGCTATGTTTTTTATATGTTTTGTTGGTTTGGTTCCCTTGATTTTGGTTTACGAGTTTACGCCTCTTGTAAACACTGTAAAGTGATTTAAAAGGAGGCCTTCTTCCACCCTGACTGTCATGGTCAACCTGGGCGGAGAGGGACACAACATCCAAGAGAGAGACAGACATATTGGTCCAAAATGGGGATCTAACCCCTAGTCCTCTGCGTGATAGGTGAAAAGCCTAACCATCATGTACCACAGACCCCGGTTGTTTTTGGTAAGTGACATTTCTCCAAAGATGGAAAGGGTGCGGCTGCGAGAACAATTTACTTATGAACCGTACCAGGGATTTTCTTTTCTTATTTTCCACTATTATTCAGAAAATTTATGACTTCGTGTTTTTTTAAGTTGACTACAATTTATAAGTTTTTTCAAACTGTTACAGACCCTGCCTTTTGGAAATTATGGAATAGTGCACAGGGGAGCGTGGGCTACAATATAATGAGAACATAGCATTTAAATCGTTTTGGTCAGTTGAACACACACACACACAAGTCGGTAAGCTGGGAATTTCCTTTATCGCTGACAAACAGTTCTACGTCTTATGAATTTGTGATCAAATGTGTCACACTTCGTTGTTTCCAATGGGCCTGGGCCAAGAGATGTGAAATAATCTGGATACTCGGTGTTCCATGTGTGAAAATCCGGATACTCTAGAGATATTGTATTTTTACATGAGGATTGGCCCCTGTGCTCTTCAAGAGCTAAATTACTCCAGAAATTAAATCTACCGACCCATTTCAAGCATTGATGAAATGCTGTGGAAGGATAGTTAGGCTGTTCGCCTACCATGCGTTCTAACGATCTGCGTTTTTTTTTCTTCAAGGATTTTTTTCCCTCTAAGCCGGGTTGACCCTGACAGGCAGGCTCGAAGTAGTCCGTCTTTTATGTAGCCTTACAGTGTTGCAGGTGAGGTAAAACTGGTGACCAAACCAAAACCAAACAGGCGAGGTCGAAGCAGACCGCCTTTAGAAATGACCTCACATTGTTACAAGAGGCGTAGAACCAGAAACCAAACCAACCGGCGCTGTGGTGTAATGGTAGGACTCTTCGCCTGTCATGCGGAGGAAGACCCAGGTTCGATCCCCAGCGCGGACGATCTGTTGTTGTTGTTTTTCTGTTGAGATTTTCCCTCTCAGCCCGGACTGGCCCTGACAGGCAGGATCGAAGTAGCCCGTCTCTTAAATGACCTTACAGTGTTGCAGGGGACGTAAAACTGGTAACCAAACCAAACAAGACTAGAGTCGAACACCGGTTAATGTTTCTTTGAAAGTGATTCTGAGACATTAGTATCTTATTCGGATTACCTGCACCACAAGGTTTCTAACCTTTCAGAGAAATACTTGACAAGTGTGCTGGATTCTCCCTTATCAATTTCATCGGTCCGTCGCGTGTTCCCTGTGCACTGTTCTGCTCGGGTTTTAACCCTTACTTTTTTAGTGACTTAACCAAACGTTGGAGCAACGTAGCATGTTGAGGCTCAGAGAGTTTGGGAGACGGATTGATTCCAAAGATAAGGGGCCAATGATAAGGTTTCGCGCAACTAAATGCTCGTACATAGTGTATTATACACCGTTTACAATGTTTGGAATAATGTTATGATAATAGCAATGGAAGTAGCCAGTCTTGACCAAAATGCAGTCGATATATAGACATACCATTAATGAAATTGAAACGTGGTAGGAATCTCAATTTCAATTTTGACAACATGGATGAATGGAAGAATGAAGATATATTAAGGCCAGTCACTGTGTACGCACAGAGCCATACGCGGACGTTTTGCTTGCACAAGGCGGTGGTGTTTTTTTCGTTGGCCCTCTTTGCGCCACCAAGGATGCTCCTTCTGATTTTACCCCAATACAGTAGCTCGCTTTACAATTATAATTATTTATTTAGCGTCCACATCTGATCGGGCGGGGATCAGAGCCAAAGACCTCTGGGCAGGGGGTGAATCTTTCTATTTTTAGGTGGCTGCAAGAATATTATGATCTTGGTCTTTGAAAACAGGGCCAGAACTCAGTGCAACAAAATCTTGAATTTGATATTACTAAATCGTTTTGAAAGTGCTCCCAAGATTCCTGCCCACGACAACATTGTAAGGTCATCATCACTATCAGGGACAACCCGGGGTGAGACGGATGCAGCAACTCAACAGAGAAACGGAAATGTTCATCTAACGTGAGGGTTCGGATGGATACAACAACCCAAGAGACATTAATTGAGAGACAAGATATTCGTTCAACGTGGGGATCAAACTCACTTCCCCTGCGTGATAGTCGAAGAGCCTGACCATTACACCACAGACGCCGTTTTGCATGCATTAATTCTACACTCAATAATTGAATTTGACAATATTGCGGCCTGAGAAGTTTTGGATATAAAAATGCAGGCAGAAGCGGCTAAAATAAGCGACAAAACCTGGGATGAAAAAAGGACATCAATTCTTTACTTCTTTCCTTTTTTTTCTTTCTCTCTTTCTTCAAAACGGCGTTTGTGGTGCAATGTTTAGACTTTTTGTTTATAACGCGGAAAAAAGCGAATTCGATCCCATATGCGGGCGATCTACGTTTTTCTATGGGTTGATCCTGACAGGCAGGCTCGAAGTAGCCCGTCTCTGAAATGACTTTAATGTTGAAAGAGAAGTAAAACTGGAAACATGTGGGTTTTTCATGCGAAATCTGAAAATTAAAAATTGGACAAAAAACACCAATCTCTTCAACTCAAATGCTATTATGTGTAAGTGTAATTTTAAGCGAAAACGTCAGTTGTTCCACGGCAATGATCAAAGAGACACAATCCGGTCAATGCGCTTACGGTATAAAACTTAACATGAATTACGTCCCTTAGGTCAACCCGCATCAGCCGACGAAGCTGGAGCGGAACAATTCAGAACAGTTAGTGCTTAAGACGCCGAAGTAAGTAGGCTACATGTACATGATATGTATTGCGTATTGCCCCAGTAGATGGATTTTAAGAAATATTTTTTTTAAAATAGCAGGAATCATAAAAAAATATAAAAAAAGAATGACCGGAATCCATGACGCTATACATGTATGAGTCACAAGTACTGTGCATGCAATTAAGTTTCATTTCCTAGGCTCTCGCCTATTATTCACAAGACCCTAGTTAGAAGCCCACGCGTAGACGACCAGTTGTGTTTTTCAGCCCGGTTATTTAGGTTTGGTTACAAGTTTTACGTCCCCTGCAACACTGTAAGGTCATTTAAGAGACGGGCGTCAGGGCCAACCCGGGTTGAGAGGGGAAATCCCTGCAGAAAAAGAACCATACCGTCCGCGCTCGGGATTAAACTCGGGTCTTCCACATGACAGGCGAAGAGCCTACCATTACACCACAGCGCTGGTAGCTCGAGTTGGTCCTGACAAGGAAATTCGAAGTAGCCCATCTTTTAAGGGCCTTTTAGTATTGCAAGGGACGTAAAACCAAATCTCAACCTGTCTTACAAGTGTTCAAGGTGGCCACTAGCAACAGCGCAATTAGCATCAATGTGAGATAATATTCTCTAATCCTCTCACATGGATACTGCCCGTGCTGCTTCTGCTGGTAGCCACACTGAACACTGACTTGTGAAAGGGGTTTGGTTTTTCATCATCTACAACACTATCAGGTCATTTAAGAGATGGGCTACCATAACTCTACCTGTCAGGGACAACCCGGCCTGAGAGGGATGAATTTCCACAGAAAAACTCAACTGCTCGTCCGCGCGTAGGGATCGAACTAGGGCATTGCGAATAATAGGACAAGCGATAGTATACCCGGGAAGGCTTAAACAGCAAATGAAGCTGGCGCCTCTATACAAGGTCATTTAAGAGACGGGCTACTTCGATACTGCCTGTCAGGGCCACCCGGCCTGAGAGGGAAAAATCCCAGCAGAAAAAAACTCAGATCGTCCGCGATCGGGGATCGATCCAGGGTCTTCCCGCTTGCAAGGCGAAGAACCTAACCATTACACCACAGCGCCAGTCTTTGCTCCAGTGTTTCTGTCTTTCCGCTGAGATGTAATGTTCCCCTCAGCCTGGGTTGGCACTGACAGACAAAGTCGAAGTTCCCTGCCTCTAAAAATGACTACATGTACATAGTGTAGTATTGTACGGGGCCAAAAACCAAATTTAAAAGATAAAAAGCCAATCCTTGGTACCAGTACAAACAATTCTAGTCTATCATTATTGCCCTGATGTTATTCCAGGTTGGTTGGTTGGTTTAACGCCTCTTGCAACACTGTACGGTCATTTAAAGGGCAACCCCCTACAATTTTTACGTCCATTTCCGATAGGATGGGATTCGAGCCGTGAAAACTCCGAAAATAATCCTGGTGACCCTCCGGGATTCATACCCAGGACCTCAGTTGTAGGTGGGCGCACTACCTCTCAGCCACAAACGCCCTCTGATATTTCAGGATATGTTTGTTGCACCTCATCTACCCAAGTCCCATGGGAAGTCAAGATAAATGTGAAAAATTAAAGACCCAGCACCTAGCATCACCAGGTAGCAGTTCAACTATCGGAACAAGATTTTTGCTGAAAATCACTTTTTTGCATTATATTTCCCCATGCATCATGTAAAAATTCCAGAGTTCAACAATTTATAAGAAATTAACAGTGGTCAACTTCAATACAATTGGATCTTATTTAATCTTGTAGCAAAAATCAGTTTTTCCCTTGTCTGTCTTTAAGTTGAAAAAAATCAGGTTATGAGAGTTGAGCTGCTATCCCGCAATACCAATATCCATCACAAAGCAAACAAGTTTGTTTGGTTACGGTTCTACCGCAGACACTGTAAGGTCATTTTAGCGAAAGGACGTAGATTAGGATAATAGTGACGCATAGAAAAAGAAGGGGCACATCACACCACTGCGCCTGTCAACCACATGCTAAAAAACATGCTTTCAGAGAGAAAATGTCATCCTTCGGATTGTGAATGCACAAAATTATTTTGTTTCCAGGCAATCATCATAACACCAAGATCAAAGAGAAAAAAAGCATTTTAAAAATTCAAAAGCCAATGCACAATAGAGTAACTGCTTCATGTGCTTTATTTTTGTAATTCACCATAACACGTGTTTGTTCATGACCTTCAAAAAATACAAGAACACACAAATGACGTTTCAGAACCCGTTGGCAAATGGAATGAAGTAATGATAAGATATGCTAAAACATACACAGACAAAACAAATAAAAGTAAAATTTGTGAAAAACTTCTAAAAATTTGATGATACATGTACATATAATTGAAGATGAAGAAAATAAAATAAACAGAATATGAATGCAAGTCGCATCCCTGCTGCAATGCAATCGAAATGAGCAATTTTATAAAAACCTGTAGCAATGTGGCCATTGAAGGATCACGTTTTGAGTTTCTTCCCTGTTCTTTTCTGATACAAGACTATATTTTGCACAAACAATAGCCCAGTGGGGTGCATCACTATAATCAGTATATCATGCTCTTGAAAACTGGAAATGGAAATTCCGGGGTTTTCCTGTTAAGAGTGGGATGATGAATCAAAATCTGTTGGTGATATCTTTGCCTATTTTAAGCTATATACATGTATCCTACTAAGACCTTTATATCAAATAGTTCAGTCCTATGCTCAGTGGTTATGCTAGAAAAACCCAGGGTTATTTTCATTGCGGTGCACTCAGGCAGCAGATCTCCCCCCCCCCCCCCCTTATCGGAAGAGACCCTTGTTTTATATGAGTATGGGACATCTCTATTAATTCACCCCGAGTTCGATGTAGGGAAATACATGTACCCTCAACCCAAAGCCAACAAATGTGAATTTATTTTTAAGTATCTCTAAAAATTTGCATCCATACACGCTTTGCTATATGACTCTCACATGCTATCACTCTGAAATAATTAAAAAAGGAAGGAAAAAAAACTTGCCCATTCCTGCATTGGTTACGACAAACTAAAGCTTTTGCACAAGGCCGGGTGGTTCGAGCCTCAAGGCAGGACACCATTGGTTTATGACTCGGAACTGTAACATTTCTTCTGCTTAGTTGTGTATTCTTTATACTATCTCAAAGATTTCTTTTAGGGAAGTGCGGTGCTATTAAACCAGAGAAGTAAAATCCCCATCTCGCCTTGAAATTTGGAGATAATACAAAAACAAACTAAGAGACAGCACATGATTTGCATCCTGATTCAGCTCGGGGGCAAGGGTGGTCGGGGTGATTCCTTGAAGAGGCAACAATCAGCAGACATAAAACTTTTTCTCTTATGTACATGATATATAGTGCGATGAAAGACCCTATTGTGTTGTGCATCATTCAATAAATCATGAATTCCTGAAGATCTATTTACACACATGCACCCTTGGCATTAAGTAGCATCCCAAGAGTTTATCAAAGAGTTTTACACAGTGCATGGGACCAAAAAAAAAGTTTGGAGACAGTAGGGCAATACCAGCAGTCATAGACACAAACAGGTACATCACTTGTCATCGCTTGCTGTAATTCTCTAAATATGTCAGTGAGTCAGTATGTTTCAAATCGGGGGACAAAAAACTTGTTTAGAGAAAACTTTTTTCCTTTTTAAATTTACAAAACTTTATGTCCAGGGTAGCCCATAATTCTATCAAATAAAAAAAACTTTGCGTTTCATTTTCTGTATTCTTTAATTCATATCGCCTCTTTGGGTGGGTAATAGTGATCGAAAATTAATGTACCTAATGGTGAACTAATGATACTTTTTTTTTTACAAATTCTGGCCTTGCAAAAATTTTAAAAATCGCAACAACGATGTTAAGTATAAGCTTCATGAAACAATACATGTGACAGAACCCTGAATTTCATTTTTGGACAGATTCAAATAGAAAAAAATTTTAAAAGGGTGGCAAAGGAGCAAACATGTAATATGATGTAAGTACTTTTCATGAGTTCAAAAGTTATCCGTATTGTGGTTTTTAAAAAAATCATAATTCCAGAGAGAGAGATCGCTGTCCAGTTTTTGTATCAAAACAAGTTATCGGTCAAAATCAATTACCTAAAGTCTAAAAAGAACTCATCAACCAGGCATTTTACAGAATTCCCAGCACAAAACAATAACTACACACTACCAATCACTTAATGCTTCAATCACCCAAGAAAGAAAATAACTTTTTTTTCTTATTCCAGCCTCTTAAAGAGTCTGAAAAGGATGGCTGAAACAAGGATTTCAGCACAAAAATGCTATGCCGGAGAGGTAGCAAGTTTACATAATGGATTTTCTGACTCAAGCTTGCCAGTCATGGAAGTTGCCCAATGGTCTGTCGCATATTGATCCGATCCCGTTAAGAAGGACGGGAAACTGACCATCCCAAACTGTCATGAAATGACTCAATTAATAAAAATCTCTTTACGCAAATTTCAAATATTGTTTCTTCATTAATTACACACATAAGGGTCTACTTCAAATACAAATAAAAGTTTAGGTGGCAAAAAATAAAAAATTTCTTTGCACATTTTCTAATGAATAAAAATATCTAAGGAAATGACTAAAAGATTTTATGAGACAAATTATTGTTACGTCTTATATGGGAATCTAAGAATGTAAATAGAACACAGGAGTCTTGAATTGACTAGCATATATGAGACATAAAATCACATTCACAATTACAGCACACCTTCATATGGAAAAAGCAATGAATGAAAGAAAATAAATGGTGAATGTGCAATAATTATAAGCACGAAAAATTTAGGGAAGAACCATTGACTGTTCATCACCACGCTTCCTGGACTGCGTTGATTAAGAGAGGGTAGAGTTTGCACTCTGACAAGGATTTGTCCAAATAAGAAAGACCCAAAATATCACACAGTACTATTTTGATATTCATCCAATGGCATTTGAAAAAAGCCCTACTTTGAACAAGTGTCATAATTTGTTTTAAAATGTACAAATAAATTATATGAGTATCAGTTACAATGTGGATGGGACTTTTCCAACATCCCTACAATGTTTCAGTTTGTTCAGAAGAATGCCTGTTCATTACTAAATTTCTTGAAAAAAATAATGGGACCATCTTTCTCTTGTTAAATCGTAAATATGGGTAAAAGAAAATATTTTAAAACCTACAAAAAGTTTTCCACTTTCACGACAGACTATGCAGCATACCTATTAGTTATAAATATTGCACAAAATCTCCCGAAAAAGCATCACCACTAACACCCTTTTATCTTTGTAAAGACAAGTGCAGGAAAAAACAATTGTTACCCCCCCCCCCCCCAGCCCAAAAAGAGCCTCGACCCATCTATGAGTATTATCGCATATCACTTCTCTCACACCGGCAATCAGTGAAATCAAATACAATGCAATCTAACTGATGACCAGGATATTGCAAAGATTCATGAAACACTGTACACAATATTGCCCCAAATAAATGTAAAAAAAAACTTTAAAAAACTCATACATTCACACACCCCTAACAAAGAAATTACAAGCACTCAATACAAACATCAAGCTTTCATTTCCAGGTCCCACTGCATTCAGTCCAGAAAAAGCCACACTAGAGGGTGAGAGCAGGATACAGGACGTCACCAAACGTATTTTCTCCGCTGTAGGCAATGTAGAGGAAACCATCCTCATCTTTGTGGTCTTCATAAATCTGGCCCATACTGGCACTGCAAGAAAAGGAAAACAGACCCAAACTGTGTAACTCAAATTTAAAAGAATACATATGATCTGCTTGCATAAGCCTCCTAATTCACTCTAATGAGTGTGTAATGACAATGTCCCTGTTCTCAATTAACACAAGAATACTGGGTCCAAAAAACTCTTCTTTCTAACAACATTGATGCTGAAATTCTCTCTGCAAGTATTATTTCTCCTGAATATAAAAAAAAAAAAGTAACATACTTATTTTATGGTTATCAAACACACAACGTTTTAGAAGTTATATATATGCCAATACTATGCAAATTGTGCACTTGTGGCGTCAGTAGTCTCGTGGTTAGGCTGCCGGACTCTTAATCGGAAGGTTGCGAGTTCAAATCCCAGCTCGGCCCCAACATTTTTTCCCACTGGTGCTATTACAAAGGGGCGAATAGAACATTATATTCCTTGTGTAGTATTCCCCCTTTTGCCAAACAAACCTTGGGAAAAGCACTTTACACAAATTTTCCTCACACTACCCAAGCGTGAATAGGTACCCGGCTATAGACAGCAAACGATCTTGTCCGTATGTTAGTGCTTTAGGGTCTGTAAAATGGCAACTTGCACTGTATGCTTCCCAGGAAGTTGAGAGAGAGTTAGCTGATGACTTGGTCTGCTAGGGTAATAATGATTGTAAAGCACAAAGAGTTTGCTTTTGAGCAGGGAAATGCGCTATATAAATGCAATCTATTATTATTATTAAGTTACCCACTCGGAATTTGGCCTCTGCTCACCGTACCAGCGTACACAACATCACAAAGAAAAGAGTGTGAGCATGCTCTTGATGAAATGATAACCTTTTAATGGAAGGAAGGACCATGTACTTTTAGCAAAGATAGCTTCAACTCTAACCATGGATTGAAAAATTGACAAGTACTGTGTTAAAATCAGTACGCTGGTTTGTTTTTCACTCATTCACAGACTTCAAAAATAGTGCACCATCATTCTGTATGTATGTCTCTGGCTGTATGTATGTCTCTCACTCCGCTTTACCTCTTAATTTTAGTGTACATTTTTGTATTAAGCAGTCAAATGAGTGATACGTTTTTCCTTGACGTTACTTTTCTTTTCAATCATTTGAAAAACTTGGCACACTGGTTTGGCCAAAAATATTATTGACTTGTTTAATTATTTCTTTGCTCAGCGTTTGTTCTGACAGAGGTATACAGGTTTTGCGAAGCAGTAATAGTAAGCAGTGAGTTATATATATAGAGACGCTAGCCTCAGCTGTTTTAGCCTCCTCTTTTTTTGTTTTTTACTCAAGCAGGCTTACATTTTCCTGAGGGTTGCTTTTGTGTGATGCGTCCGCAGGCACTTCATTGTCACAAAAGGCCACATCAGGCAAAATTATTTGTAAAAAGAAAAAAAGTTTGCAACTCGTCTTCCTTAACATAATGGCTGAGTCGGGGCTCCCGCACCCCCCCCCCCTAACTGTGTGGCCCAGGCCTGCAAGAGGTCTTGGTTCACTCCCCAATATTGCATGCCCGGTGAATGCGGGATGGAGTGTGAGTGTAGGAGTAACCCTAGATTAGAAACACATGACTTAAAAATAAATCCTGAACTAAGGATAAATCTCGTGGATGCCCACATAGACCTTATACAGTCTTTACAGGACTGTTTTAATTAAATAAGACAGCAGGTTTACTCTTTACCTTGACTGTGGCAGGACCTTGCCAACAAACAGGAAGATGGCTTTCTCGGACGCTAACTGTATCCGCTTCCTGATGATCCACATGAATTGAGCAACAGAGATATCATTGGGAACAAGGAACTTCCGTTTGTCAATGGACTGGATTGGGGATTTGGGATCCTTTTCCACTATGACCTGAGGGTTTCAACAAAATACAAATCGTAAAATAACCAGCGATAAAAATACTAACAAACATGGCAAACGAAACCATTTTAATTGAGACTTAAGACTATAATGTACGTATCTTTGGATGTCTAAATTTCAGTAGACACAAATCGCTATTATTGGAGGACAGTCACAGCCTCCTATTCTAGCAAACACAATCAATAAATCCTTTTACTTGTCATTGCTGGCCCTTCCCACACGTTACCCTTCAATCACCAACACATTGCTGCTTGCTTTGATGCTTCTCCCTCTTCTGTACACCCACTGAGCTGACTTGTTAGTTGCATTGGATGCCAGAAGAAAATTGGTGAGCAAAGCACAACCCACAACAAGTTCAGGTTGCCATTAGTTTGGTTTGGTTAAGGTACAAGTTTTATGTCCCCTGCAACACTGTAAGGTCATTTAAGAGACAGGCTACTTCCACTCTGCCTGTCAGGGCCAACCTGGGCTGAGAGGGGAAAAATCCCAGCAGAAAAAAATGCAGATCGTATAAGGCCGGGATCGAACTCGGGTCTTCCGCATGACAGGTGAAGAGCCTAACCGCCACACCATAACGCTGGTGTCATTAGTTTATTCCACCCTAGCACATCACATTCTGTGATTGACACGTTTTGTGTACAACTGAGTCCTTACAAGACTTCCTTAGCAAAATTCGTTAACAAACAAAATGTCACACATTCATTGAATGAAAATAATCTTGCTGCAGTTTATGCAAATCATGGGCTTTTTGCTGGTTTCTTCTTTACCTTGATTTAAGTGCCCAGACAACCACTGTTCTTGATTTAGTTCAGTAAGTGTTTTCTTTCGACGGGTCTAACGGCATATTGAGTACTGAAAATTAGCCAAAGCCGTAACACTGGAATTGTGTGTGTGCTTTTGATTTCTACATGTACACGGGTGTGTATGAGGCAATTTACCTCTCAGGGACACCCCCCCCCCCCCCCCCCACCCACACTATCTATTTGCCCTGAATTACCGTAACTATAAGGGTCAAAGACTTACTGGAATTCTCTCCGGGTATTTTGATCTGATTTTTGAAGACTCATGTGATCTGTGCTCTGTTGGGGAAAAAAGTGTCAAGATATGTCACTCATATAACAAAGAGAAGAACCAATATGAACTGAGTAAAACAGTAAAAAGAATGTTCTAAACTGCTATTTCCAAAAACAATACCTTACAGCCAAACTTGGCTATGTTCTTTTACAGCCGTGACCTTATTTTTATTCTCCCAGATCCAAATATAAAAAAGTAAGTTATAATACTACAGTAGAGCGCCATTAATCCGACAACGCCCATCCCTGGCAAATGTGTTAGATAATCGGATCTCCTAGAGTTGCGACTGCACTTTACCCTATTTTACTTTAACACTTTAATTCATTCAGTTTTGCCATCTTGTGTATCTCTTCATAAATAGTAGGTTACATATGTACATGAAGACTTACCAAAAGGGGATTGATCTTTGAATAAATCTTCTTAATGTTAGTGGATTTTAAGAACGGGATAAGTATGATGGAGTGATGAATTTGTAGGTCAAAGACTTCTCTGGTTTGTCAGTGAGCATCTGACGAACCACTGTGTCAAAAGCGGGAACGAGGAGTCCAAGGGTAGCAGTCAAGCTTGGTACTGATCGTCTGTTATTTTCCAGAGAATCTAAAAATTGATGTCGGATTATCTAAGTTTTTTCTATTTAACAAACAGTTTTGTCTTCTACTTCTCTCCTAAATTATCTATGTTGGAGTCAGATAGCGTCTAGTTATAAATAGGCGACATAAAATATGGCCTAGAGGAAAAATTTGGTTCCCGCAGATTGTGTCAGACAAGCCAGTTTGTCAGATCATTGGCGCTCTACTGTATACATTAGGGTGCATAAGCGGATCTTTTTCTCAAGACATTACTTGAAATGGCGTCTGTTCTCCCCCTCTCCTATTCATGCGATCCCAGTGTTATCAACTTCCGTTTGCTTTATAAACATCGCGAATATTCAAAACCTCAACTTTCTTTCCCTCAAAACCACAAAATTGCCGATATCAATAACCGTGTGCCTCGTCAAGATGGCCGCCAATATGTGAAAAATCTTGGTGAAATTGTGTTTTTTTAGGCTTTCATTATTTGTATCCCCCTACGCAGGCTGCATAGGCCTACTCTCGATGATTTGTTATTGAAACTCCCTCATTGACATTACAGGACAACTAGAAAATTTATATTGATTGAAGAGCAAATGATCATCAGCTAACGCAACACTGGAATTGTGTGTGTGTGTGTGCAGGCTCAGGCCTAACTAAAATCCTAATCCCATTCCATGGCCATGGATATTTTTTTATCTTACTTTTTCAAAACACGGGACATTAATGTAGAGATCTACCAAAAGATTACCACAGACCTCAATGTTCCTGTGTTTTACTTGAATTGCTAAAAAAAAGAATTTTTTTAAAATTAAAAATATAAACTCATAGATTAGACCGATCTCAACAACCGTTCCTATGTTGTTATCAGTCCGCGAAGGAATTGTAAACAATGAACAAACGACTTCTAGGCGTAAACAGGGAGCAGACCGCCATTCCATTGTTTCTGATCGATTGCTTTCTGACTTCTCAAATACAATACTGGTTAAGTATTATCCAGACATCTTACCCAAGATAAAAATCTAAGTTTGCAAGTAGATTTAGGAGCCAGACCTTCTTTCCTTCTTCGTCGTCCCTTTATGGGATTAGCAAATGAGGACACCAGATTTTGTCACTTGACTGTATTTTTTCTTCTCTCGCTCTCTTCCTATCGATAGCAGTCAGCCGGGAGGAATCACGATTGTCTTGCACATAAAATACTACCGCTGGTCAATTTTTCATTGTCGCACTAATCATAAATTGGCTTTTCATGATCACTAAAAATCACAGAAATTGATAGAATAAGTTTTGTAGGATCCGCTGATGGGTGTCGCCAGAAATCTGAAGAATCGGGAGTCCAAGTTTTTCCCCTTAAAGGACGTGAATAAAATTATTTTTATCCGCATTCCAGATGTGAATACTCACTCGCAAGGGTTCACAAAGTTTTGTTTTTTTTCCCCACAGATCTCCCTGTTTTGCGTGCAGTTACTAGTTGCAGCAGGGTGCTAATAATCTGACAAATCCGCTTATCAACGGGAACCAAATTTTTTCCTTTATGTCTCGATAATCCCACAATTCGCTGTTCTGACTTCAACAGGTTACGAGGGAACAAAACTGATAATTGAATAGAAAAAACTGTTCAATAATCCAGCATCAAATTTTAGATTCATGGGCAGGTATGACCGTTTACATCAATAAGACCGCCACACAAAGAAGAAATGAAACCCCGAAATCTAGATGTAACGCTGGTTATGTAGAATTCCATTCACTAACACAATGTGTTGTGTACACAGATAGGGCAAAAGCTTGCAAAATGGCAGACGACCAGTACCAAGCTTGACCATTACCCTTGGACTCCTCATTCGTACCCACCCCTGCCTGATAACTTTTACTTTTATGGCATGCCAGATGTCCATCAAACAAGAAAAGGCATCTACAACTTCATCACCTTCTCCTACTCACCCCCTTCTCAAAACAGTGTATAGTCCTAACATTAAGAAGATAATTAGATATTTTTAACACAAATATAAATCGGCTTTTAGTAGTCAAGTACATACACGTAGCCTACTGTTTTTAAGGGGGCTAGTGTTAAACTCTAGAGATATTTGGATATACAGTGTAATCCGCTTATATCGAAATGCCTTGGGAAGTGGATTTTATGTCGATAAATAAAAATATAGAGCTAAAGAGAAGAGGAGGTCAGCGGTAAAAAGACAACACTATTTTTTTTTGTTTAGGTACCGGTAGCAGTTTCTTGTCAACATCAGCAAGGAGTTTAAGTTTCATTTCAATGCTGAGGTTTTTCCGTT